>SNQN01002399.1:25949-71662 GCA_008642245.1 Bassia scoparia | reverse complement strand
TCTCTCTCTCTCTATCTCCTCTTTCTCTATAATCAATTAACTTTTATTCCTTTGAATCTCAAGCTCTCAGTCTTACTCAAAGCTAATTATATTTTTTTTTATTTTTTTTCAGATTTCAGTTCATCAAATCAATCTTTCAAGCAAGGTAAACTAACTATTGAATGTTCTATGCTTTTGTTCTTGTATACTTTTGTTCGAATTGCATGTTTCATTTGCAATGTAATTTGTTTATTAATTTCGAATTTTATGTAACATGGTAATTTTTTTAATTGTGAATTTATGTTTCTAATTAGCGGTGACTAAGTTTGTATATTAARTTTAATTTGTGTAGATCTGTTACTAAGTTTTTAAATTTCGAATATTGTTCTTATTGATGTTGGATTTTAGTTGTAATTTGTGTCAAATTGTTGCTTAAATTTTCTTTTCTTGCTTCATTTCTTGTTTTGGAATTTCCATCAATTTTTTTTCTAAATTTAATGTTGTTTGTGAATTTTACAGATTCAACTTTACTGATATAAATCAAGTGGTGAGACATTAATCAAGTGGTGAGAACACGGTAGTAGTCTAGAAGATGGTGTTAAACAATGTAGCCCTGGAATCCAATTAGTATTTGTGTTTAGCAATTGAAGTTTTGAACTCGTGTAATTCAGTTTGTAATTTGTGGAGTGTTTAATTTGTTCGTTTGTTGTGTTTTGAACTTTGAACATACTTTAAATTTGGTTAACTACTTATCCTAAATTTTTCTTTTTAATTAACTTGCTAAACATATATTGTTAGATCAATTATTAGATGTTGTTGTGAATTATTGAATGTTGGCATTTGCCCAAATTTTTCATGATTGCTAAATACAACTTCACTTTACTCAACGCAACCCACCTAAATACCTACAATACCCTTTATCTCACCCTAACCATTTTTTTCCCAAAAAAACACTTCAGTGTTTTTTCATTGTAGTTTATTATAGTTTTCTCAAACTGATTCCCATTATCATTATATTTCATCTATCTGATTCGTTATAATTCAAAATCTTATTCCTTTTAATCTATCTTTCTCCATTCTTTGATAATTATCAAATTACAAATTGGAGAATTTGAAAAGCGTCACCCAAGTATTGCATATCAATTCGTATCCGAATTTGGGAGAAGCTGCAATTTGATTGAAGAATTTGATACAAAACCAACGAAATTCGTAAGAAATTTAGGAAAGAAGCAACAAATTAAGGTTAGTTTGTGTTTTTTGGCTAGGTATTCTTCAATATATGTATTATTTCTTTTTCTGATTTCCCTTCAAAATAAGTGGAAAAATCAGTAAATAAGATTGTATAATTGTTAAAAGTTGTGTTAATGGATTTGGGAGAAGACTATTTCGTATAACTAATTTGCAATCCTGTACTCRTATTATTTTGTTGTGGGATTCATGTTGTTTGGCTGAATTGGGAGGAATATGTTTCATGTAACTGGTATGTATTAGTTCAATATTTTTCGTATAACTGGTCTAGAATTTCATCTACTATTTCTCTTTACTGGGATGAAATATTTGATGTTGTTTCATATAATACATGTGAAATACAATGTCTGTTTCATATAAATTATATAAATGTGATGCCAAGACGATAGAAACAGAACAGAAGATTAAGATAATAGGGGTTCATGTATTTTGCTAATTCCCTAACCTTAGCTATTATATAAATCTAATGGTTGAATGTTTAAATTAATAATAGTAGAATCAGTACAATATTTTGACATTTTGGGTCATGTTAAATGTGGCAGGATTGAAAGCTTTGTCTCAGAGCATTTGTTATTTTGTAGGTGCGAAAAGTTTTTTTTAACAGAAAAGGAGATTAAATTAATAAAAGCTCAATGAAGAGCATAAACATAGCATACAGTAGTAATGAAATAACAATAAAAACAGGCCAAGCCCAAGAACAGCTAACAGTAAAGATGCAGCTAAGACATAAAAACTACGATAGTAGAATGCTTAATCCTCAGTAGTAGGAGGAACAACCAAGCCAAGTTGGATATTCTGGACATCCAAGTTGTAGTCATTTAGGACACAATTCGAAGGTGTAGAATGAGTGAGCTCCTCCTCCTTCATGATTGATCCCAATCTAGCAAGGCCATGAGTGTTTTTGTTTAATTTTCCAGGAAGATGCCTGATAGATCATCTTCTCTATTTGAGTAGCCATAATTTTCTTTCTATCCTCTGGAAGTGCCATAATATCCATAAAATACGATTGGAGTACCTTGTCAATATCATGGTGGAATTCARAATTAATTTTTTGAAAGGAGGTGTCGTGGTTTGAAGCACGCTTAACTGTAAGAGTTCTCCAAAACATATGTATGTCTGGAAGTTGAATACTCCTTCCTTCAGTCTCCATTATTCTCATCTCATGACCACATGGTAGACCATGTGTGTACCTCATATAACACCCACAAGTAACCTTGTCTTCCCCAATATTACTTCTATTATACTCCTTGTCAAGTAATCGCAGTGCCTTGTGGGAGACTTTACCTTTCAACAACATAAATAAG
Source organism: Bassia scoparia (assembly GCA_008642245.1). Classification (NCBI taxonomy): domain Eukaryota; kingdom Viridiplantae; phylum Streptophyta; class Magnoliopsida; order Caryophyllales; family Amaranthaceae; genus Bassia; species Bassia scoparia. The sequence continues at coordinate 69,131 of SNQN01002399.1, read as the reverse complement.
CGTAAGACTGTGACATGTGGATCCCTATTTTGTGACCTTTGAAAAGTAGCTTTGATTTCACGTATTTGTGACTCCAAAAATGAATGAATCTTAGGCCATATTGTATCCAAACTTCCARTTGAGGTCCGTAACCACGATTTTAACGCCGCGTGTGCACTTTCCACTCTATTATGTAAAAAAATACAAAAAAAAACATGTAAAAACCAAAAATATTAATGTTTAGGCACTTACAAGGCTAAGAAAAATGGTAAGTTTTAACTGAAAGATAATACCTGTTAGTTGTCCTCGTTCCAAAATGCAAAACAYYYATTGTTTGCTAGCGAATAAATCTGTTCCCATATGGCTTAATCCAATTAGACCGCACATACCTCAAGATAGCCGACATTTTACGAAAAGCTTTACACATTTCTTGAACTCTAATATCAAACATATCAATAGTATCAGCTTCCACGACTCTTTGCCACCTTCTTACAAAAGCTTTCACAAGATCCCTGATTTTAGTCAATCTACCGAGATAATTTTCCACATTCTTCTGAATGTGTCTTGTACATAAAAGGTGAGAAGACTCGGGAAATACTTTACTAATAGCGTTCATAAGAGCCTTTTCCCTATCAGTAACAATGACGCTTGGTAACTTATCTTCATCGAATAATTCTCTCATAACGTAACACCCATTCATAACTCTCTTTTTGCTCATCTTTCAACCAAGCAAATCCAATAGCAAAATTTTTTCCAGTAGGGACAACACAAACTATTTCAAGAAATGGCATTTTATATCTGTTTGTCTTGTATGTGCAATCAATAATCAACACATAAGGGAATAATCTTAATAGATCAACAATTGTGGGATGTAAGAAAGCTATATCTCTTACCAAGTCTGTTCCGACTTCTTCCCTATGCCATTGTACATAACCATTATCAACGATCAATTTCATGAGTTGCTGCATCACAGAACGACCTTCCGATGTCTGTTTTTTCAACTTATGACGAGCATTGTACACATGTTTCACGGTAGTAAGAGTTTTTTCGTTCATGTTCTTCAAAATATCCATGATTTGATTTGGTAAAACATGAGATTTTGTCAACTCCTGCACTAAAAAGAGCTCTTGTTTAGTCATTTTCCCAATTATTGCACGACCTTCATTATAATCAGGTAATCTATGGTTATGCATTCCATGTAGCACATACACACTCCATCCACCATCGTTATGTTCCTTTGCCTGAAGTCTAAATGGACACATCATCTTTTTTGTTCCTGTAAACTTCTCCACATCTACACGTTTTTCAAACTTGCTTAGCCTGTATTTTCCACTTCTTTCACATGTAAGGATAGCTTTTGCATTTCCAAAACCTTGACCTTCACCACCAGTTGATCGAGAAATGATAATGACCATATTAAACATTTTGCCTACTTGTATTACCCAATCAATTAAGTCTCTACGAGATGGGAAAATGGTCGTGGTTGTGAAATATTCACTATAATCGATTGGATTCTCCAAAACCTCTTCGATTTTCACTTCATCCTATTAAAAAAATACAAAATTAAGGGTTTCATATACAAATATACAATACATGAAATAGATGTCATGATTTCATATAGTTTGCATGAAATAGGTGTCTGGAATTCACGCAATCTACATGAAATAAATGTAAATGTTTTATGCAATATGTATGAAACATAGGTAAATGTTTTGTTCGATATACATGAAATAGTGACCAGAGTTTTGTTCAATATACATGAAATAGTGGCCACAATTTTGTAAAAAAGCATGATTTAGCACTCCAACAAATTAATATGAAGCCAAAACATGAACAAGAAAGTTAAATTCAAGGTATCTAACAAGTCAAAGTACAAGATTCAATAAAATAAAGTGACCATAAGTCCATAACTAACAGAGGTTCGTAGCATTAGCAAATCGATCAATTATTGTACATGCATGATGCACTCTTTTCAATAACATAAACGAGTAGTTAATAATTCTAATAAAAAAAATAAAAAACAATTACAAAAAAAATTGGAAGTTACCTCAGATTCAAGTTGAGTTGAGCCAAAATTATCATCCATTTGAAATTGATAGTGTGAGAGTAAAATTATGTGTGAGAGGAAAAAAAAAAGGGAAGAAAAAGTTTTTTTAACWGAAATATTGAAAATGAGAGAAATTAGGGTTGCGTTAAGTAAAGTAATAGGTAATACTGAATCGTGARTCCAGCTCTTTAGCGCTAACATTTAGCCTAATTGAAACTCAAACTGTAGCAAATGGCGGTAAGCTACATCAAATCATTAATGAAGCATCTCAAAAGGCTGTTTGTTTTCTCTCAGCAACAATAACTTGTGTCAGATCTTGCTAAACACCCATTTCAAGTTGATAGTACTTCGTATTTTTGGAACTATGTAAGTATTTTTAAGAGTGAGAGGGTAAAATAAGGAGGATTTTATTTTTTACTGGATCCTTGCAAATGAAGGTATTGAGGGTTGCRTTAAGTAAAGTGAAGTTGCGTTTAGCAATCCCCAAATTTTTTTTWAATTCTAATTAACGTGGTAAACATGCATGATTAAATAATATTATTTTTTATTTTTAATATTATTATTTAAAAATTCTTAGGCGGGTTAAACGGGTTAGGCGAGTTTAACCAGTACGAGTCCATGTTGAACCCTTCAACTCGTATAAGTTACCGGGTCAGGTTCAGGTCAGGGGGGTTGACCCCGGTTAATTTTTGACTCGACACGAATTTAATACGACATGACCCGTTTAGCACCTCTAGCTCTACGTCAGCTGCAGACACATTATTCRAGGAGATGCATGCTGGAATTGAGACTCAAATCATCAAGATTAAGAACTCTCTTGAGCTTTGTAGGCGGAAGCATGATACTGAGTTTGGCGGATTTTCTTACCTTTGTGCACTTACAAGGTAAGGTGTCAAACCATTGCATGACACTGGTGGCGAAAGAGATCGTCAAGCTAGCCGAGTGGAACTACGATGTGGAGTAGTGCGATTGTGTAGTGAAGGAAACTCACGACATACCCTGTGCTTGTTCCATTTCAATGTCCATGGATGAGGACCGAGGTGTGTACTTGAATGAGGTCGATCCCTTGTGGACGACATTGGTCATTGGGGACAACGTTGACATACCGGCATTTGCGAAGGAGGCTAAACAAGATTCGTAGTTCTTTATGAAGTTAGTATGGAAGCCAATCAATCTGTTAAGGAAAAAAAAGTTAGCAAGACACTATAACAAGTTGACAATAAAAACAAAAAAAAAAAAAGACAAACAATAAATTAAACGTACCGAATATGCAGTCAATAGGTGCAGCTTTTTCCTAAATGCCCAGAGACGAAGCTCTTCCTTATCCTTAGGCTCGCCTGTAATACTCCACATCAAAGCATGTGGACTACCATGTTCCAACATCAACGTATCTCGATGCGGCCTAAATATCGGAAAGTACTCGTATATCCASRTCTGTAGAAGAGTAAGGCAACCGCACATCTGAGTTGTCCAGCACGACTGGCCATGCCCAAATAACGATATAAGAAGGCTAGAGTGGCCAATCCCCACGAAACACCAGAGTGAGCTACAACCTGATTTGCAAAGATAAAATCATGTTTTTGCATCCTCGACGAACTCTTATCAATAAATAAGARCGCACCCACTATTATAAAAAAAAGATGGCAGGTAACTGCGTATCCTCGTTACGCTGCACGGTCTGACAATGCTCAAGAACACTCTTACAACGAACACCAGTCTTATTCATCACTTTCTTTGGGACACTCTTTTGGTCAAGAAGATGAAGAAMAAAAAGTGTTAAATGTTCTACATTCCCATTGTCACCAGAGCAGAACCTTCAGTGGGAATGCAGAGGATCTGATACACACCATGAAGAAGAATACTCGTCTCACCAAAAATAAGATGAAAGTTGTTTGTCTTAGAATGTCACCTCTCAACGAAAAATTTTATGAGCGGCCACTCAATAGCACTAAAGATACAAAAGGGGACTTCCCAAAGCTCGTACACWCGAATAAGAGACCGAGGACTCAACTGTCGCATCCAAGTCTACAACTTCTCAGCCAATATACTCCTGTTGTCTCGAGTTGCTTTTTTTTTCCCCTAATTAGGGCTTGTATCTTGGATGGAATGAAATGTGAATCTTTGGGGGTGAGRTGGGTATGAAATTCAAGGAGTATGGAATGAGTTTAGAATCCCATGGATATGAGGTTGCATCCTAAAATGTATTAACCGAACACTTGAATGGATGGAATAGATTCTAATTCCATTCCAATCCATTAAAAAAAAGCTCAACCAAACAGACATAAAACAGGTTGAGACAACATGAGATGACACGGATTTCACTTAATATAGAGTAATTAACTTTAGAAACAAAATTTGGCTAGACACACTAACACAACACGAACAAAACAAAAATTTAGTGAGGATTAGATCAAGGATTTTGGGTCAAAGGTTTTAAGCCATTTATGTAAGAAATTTGAGACGAAGAYGACCCTGCCTAATCACCAACTCTAATGTATACAAGTATGTATTAATGGAAATTTATGGCCAAAAACTTTACAATTTTTAACTTCCAAAAACGAAAATGTTGGGAAAAAGAGGGAAGTACATAGCATCACAATAAAAGATAATCGAGCTTAATATTAATGAAAAAGCTGCAGTGTATATTAAAGATATAATCCAGTCACAATACTGATAAGTAACATTCTGAAAAGCAGATTAGTACAAGCAATCACCTACACTAGCTCTTGCAAAATGACATCTGTTTTCTGCTGAACTAAAGCTCAGCTGACCACGAAGAACATACAAATCTACAGGGCACAAAATCTTCCTACGTTGTTCTGCACTTTTGTGTGAAATCTCACCAAATACTCTGTAGAACTCTAAAATTTCTGGTGTTTATTGCACAGATTAGTCAATCTTCACGGATGAGTAAATCTTTCTCACAAACCAGAAGCAGGCATAAAACCCAATGGTGCCTGTCAGTACAAAGAACGCGTATGAACCTATAAGCATATACCCGAAGTAAAGGATCCCAGAAACCAGCTTTGTAATTTCCAACTTCGTGAAGAAATAGAAAATGGAGTACAAGAACAGGTAGAGGGCAGAGGAACCAGCTGTCAAGTATGACCTCCACCACCAATGATAATCTTCACTGCATAACTGGAAGTAGCATAGGACTATGGTAATTTCAGCGCATGTGATGATCAAGATAACAAACACAATGAAAAGGAAGCCGAAGATGTAGTAGAATTGGTTCAACCATATGGAAGTCAGAATAAAGAAAAGCTCAATGAAGACTGCTCCAAAAGGAAGGATGCCACCTATCAGGATAGAGAATATGGGCTTCATGTACCAGGCTTGCTCTGGAATTTGCCTTGGGATTTTATTTGTCTTGACGGGGTCCTCCATGGGCGGTTTTTTGAAACCCAAATAACTCCCAACAAAAACCAAAGGAACTGATATGCCGAACCACAAAAGCATCAAAGCAAGCATAGTTCCAAAAGGCACTGCGCCTGAAGATTTCTCTCCCCAGATTAGGGCATTCAACACAAAGAAAATGCTAAATAGAATCCCGGGAAACATGAAGGCAGTTTTCAGTGTGTTTTTCTTCCACTCAGTGCCTTTGAACATCTTGTACAAACGAGCTGAGGAATATCCGGCAAACAAACCCATGAAGACCCACAACAAAACCATAGCAGTCATTAGCCCCCCACGGTTAGAAGGTGAAAGGAACCCAAGTAAGGCAAACATCATAGTGACCAGAGTCATTGCAACTMCTTGAACCCCAGTTCCAACATACACACACAAGAGGCTAGAATTTAGAGGTGGCCTGAAAACATCCCCATGAACCAATTTCCATCCAGTTTCTTCCTGAGCCTCATCTTGGGTCTCCAACTGGTTGTAGTTGGCTATATCTCTGTAAAGTGTTCGCATCATGATCATGGCAACCATCCCGGAAAGGAAAAGAACAATCATCAATGAGTTGATAATAGAGAACCAATGGATTTGATCATCATTCATCAGAAGGTATGTATCCCATCTAGATGCCCATTTAATATCACTCTCCTGCAAAGATCACATAATAATGACAAAGGAGAAAAGGAAGGAACGAGACACAGAAAAACTAAATGTTTGTAGAGAACTTACCTCAAAAGTAACATCATAAGTGAACACAATCTCTTTGTCAGCATCAACCTCTTGAGGTGGGGTGCCACTTTGAATAATGTTTTTTGTGCATGTCAACAACTGAGTATCTTGATCCTTCCACTCTTTGTACTCATGAGCAATACTGTCAAAGGAACATGTGGATTTATAGCAGCAGATAAAGAAGAATGCACATAAATCTGACTATACACAGGCTAGATTGTGGTCAATACAGAATATAGAATTATAGACAAGATGTATCAATGCCTTTTATTATGTCCAGATCACCAGTATGGTGGAATTTTGAAAAGCATTTTCAAAACACGGATCAGATTTATAATTAAACTGAATAACTTCATATGGATGAGAATCAAATGTGATAAAAAGATTAATTTATTCAGTGTATATGAATTCAATTTATCACTAGTCCCCAAGGGCCCAAGTTGAGTCTGGTTCAAAATACTGTAATTTGATGATAGCAGAAGCTCAAAGGGACTCGGACAGACAGGAAATCATAGAGCATAGAAAAAAAGACTATCATGGGCTGTGCTTGAAAATGGTCTGAATACATGAAATTAGGCAGCCAGTGCATTTCTTTTGATATACATGTTTGACCCCATCACCTCGGGCTTCTACACCTATGTGCGCTTGTTTAAAACTACAACTGTGTTATGGYCACAGTCACAATTTCCAACAATCTGGAGGAAAGAAGAGCTCATGGACTCAGCAAAACTGAAGGTATCTGTACAAAGTGATACTAAGTGTAACTATTCAGCAATCAAAGTGGGGAAAAAATATATAACCACCTTAGTTTCATGCCTTGAATTTAAATACGTCCTCCAATCCGTATTAACCGCAACAATTCTATTTCCATTCTTGTTAGTGCTTAATTTATATTCCTACTATCTTTAATTTCAATGATACACATTGAGATGAATCAAACAAGATCCCACACGGCTATATATTTTTTTATAAAATATAAAGCAGTGGTAGATGTTACACTTTTAAATAGACGGACTCCTAGCCTCCTAGGCTCAATATGCTGTTCCTCTAATTAGGGAAAGACTTAGACCTATCCACAACCACCTTTAGAACCCATTTCGCCTAAACTGAAGCCATCACAAATTCACAATCATCAAAGCACCATCTGACCCAAAGAGTTTAATAATTGTTGGAGATGAGTAATACTTGAAACATAGTGACATAAATTCACTCCCAAAGAATGGACCACCAATTCTAGTAAAAGTCATCATAATTCAGCTAAAACTCCTTACTATAAAGCAATCACATGATCTTTTATGTAAAGCATAGGCCAATATCCCATCTTTCACTTGGAATAACATTTTTATATCATGCATGTCATTAATCGTGTAAGTCACACTAAGTACAACAATGATTAGACATTTGAATCATCCCATACTTAAATGAAACAAAACACGCAGAAGAAGAGAAACATTTGAGCAAGTGAAAGAATGAAACAATGAAAGTGATGACTTGTGAGGTAAAGAATGAACAAGCAACCTTGAAATCACTATGCATACATCAAAAGAAAAATGAATCAAGAAAAAATCAACAATCTCAAGTTCTAAGCAAAGATTGAAGCAAACCTGTGAGGAGTAACCTCAAAGCCAACGATACGAGCAACGTCAGTTTCCAGATCCTTGTGGTACATCACTTTGAAGATCAAATGGTTATGGATGAAGTACTTCTCATCACTGGTCTGTGATAGCAAGTTTAGGCATAAAGATAAGGTAAGCAGAACGGCACAACATTGTCAAAAAAAAAAGAAAAAAAGAAATTTAATTTAACTTACCCCAGAGTACTTTCCCTTAAACCCTACACGGAACCCATGTTCGTAAACCTTGGCTTGTCCATCTCTCCTCTGCCTTATCACAGCAACTGGAAGGTTGTCCAGAATCCTGCCACAGCACATCAAAAATGTAAACAAACAGGTCATGCTTAATGAAAATGGACCAAACGACCTCCAGCACTCACATATTTACTCGATACTCATCATCAATCATCTCCTTGAAATTTTTTGCAGCCTCAGCATCAAGTTTTTTACGGCAGCCCACCTGACATGTCCGTTCCTCTCTCATCTTGAACTGTTAAAACCAGTACAACATCAGACTCGGAAAAGCACAGAAAGATCAATACAAACTATAATGACTGCTATGATGCGAAAAACTATGGTTTCCTAATGAATTACATAGAGATTATAAAGGCGCCAACGAGATCATTTCTAATATTTTAAACGACAAGACAGATAGCTTACAGTGTACACAGAATTCTCAATACGATCACCACGAAGAACTTCTCCCAAGTTCTCTGCACTGTTGAGGATTTTCTGAGGCTTACAGTAACTTAAGTAATAGTAGTCATAAGGAAGCTGGGTTTTTGTCGATGAAAGCTTGTTGACTTTAACTTGAAGAGGATCTCCCTGCACCACCAATTCCCAGACAAAAAAGCAACCCTTCTTAGCCGTGATTCAAAAGAAAAATTGCAACATACATGATAATTTTACTAATCAACCAAAGTCAATGATAATTTGCCGAACTTAGCCAATTGGATAGAATTCAATGTCACAATTCACAAATACATTCAAGTTCAAACTAAGTTAACTACATGATATCCCAGTAACGTCTCTAACGAGTCCAATCCTTGGATATCCCAATCAACAATTCAAGGATCAGATTAGCGGGAAAATGGCACATTCCACTGATAATAAAGCTATTTTTCGCCGCAATAAGACTAGTGTTAAAAGAAATTAAACCTCAGACTGAAATACACAGCTCAATGTCAGACTATCATACAGTATCATTTAAAATCATACATACATCTTTCAAAATGAAATAACTGTCGCCCCAAACTTCCGAAACTGAAACAATACAGTTAGAAATCACACGACACTAAAACAATAAACCTCTAAATCTGAAATCTGAGCAAATTCAACTTTCCTTTGAATCAGATCACACAAAACCGCATCAGAAAAAAGCAGATCCAAACGCAAAACAGCACAGATCGTAAAACCCTAAGTCTCGAGATTCAACCAATCAACAACTACTATTRATATTCACAATCAATACTATTGGATCAAACAATAACCGAAGATCAAAATGCGAGTAAAGACGAAAGAAGGAGAAGAATACCGTTTGGAAATCACGCGGAGCAACACCGGGAAGATAGAAAGAGTGGGCATGAGAGAAGAAGAGAATGATGCAGAGGAGAGAGAAGATCGAAGAGTTAGCCATGTTGAAGAGAAGAGGAGGGTTTGATTGGAAATGGAGGAGAGAGAGTGATGGATAAAACAACAGAGGAAGAAGGAAGAAGAAGAGCTCAAGCACAGGATTCGTGAATCCTTACCATTTCTTCTCTCTCTTTGTCTTTCTTTGTTTCTTTTTTCAATTTAATGACGATTTTTGGTTGATTGTTATGCTTCTCCTACTAAGTTTCCTTCAAAATGAATTTTTATGTCTATACGATTATACATGTCAACTAGCTTCCTTGGTTAACTTGTTGTACAGTAATATGATGCACAATTTACAAGATTTTTACCGCTTGTTAATAAATGTCGACTTGTAATTGATGACTTTTAAGGGAGGTTGTGTGATATTTAAGTAGTTTGATATGAACGTTTTAGGTACCTGAATCATTATAAAAAATTCTCTATCRTAATCTAAATATTTAAGATTTTTGGCATTTCTTGATTTTTCCTCCTTAGGGTAGATCTCTGTTTAGCGCTACAAACGAGATTASCCATAGTCTATAACAAATGATTATAGAACAACATGGTATAGCCTTAATAAGAAATTTCTATTAAGTTGGACTTAGTTTAAACATGTTTTAGTTATTAAATTGAATATTTTACGACAAATTAAACGATGTATTTTTAACTTCTTGTTTATTTAYAATTTGACCTCAAATCTTGTTCCAGRGATCAAATTAGGCTCCTAAACCTTAGACAAGTTTTTTCTAAACATGTAAAACAATATGTTTTTTAGKATGTGAAAACARGAAATATATCAAATTATTTTACAATTTCAACATCAAATAGAGACCTAAAAGACCAAAATGACCTTATCTCCCTAAACCCCTAAATAGACAAGTTTTTCTTGGTCGCAAAATGAGACTTTTTCAGCACACAAACGAGGTGTTTTTTGGGGGGGCAATTACGACTACAAATCAAGCCCATAAGGGTCAAATTGCTTCCCAATAGCTTAAAAAAGTACTARTTTTCTCGGTGCGTAAAACAATATGTTATTTTTTGGTTAAAAATAATACAATGCAAAGGGTTGATAGGTTGCAAGTTTATGCTTATGCAAAGAACAAAAAGGGGGGAAATCCAAAATTTATTTATTTATTTCCTTCAATTTTTGTGGGTGTTACTCTATATGTTGGATTTTATTTTTAATGTATCAAATTTGGATTTTGTATGTATTTGGTTAAAAATATTACAATGCAAAGGGTTGATAGGTTGCTAGTTTACGCTTATGCAAGAACTGGGGGATCCAAAATTTATTCATTTTTTTCCTTCAATTTTTGTTGGTGTTGTTGTTACAAGTGTAACGAGTGATGTGAGGTGGAAAATGATAATGGTAACTATGCTCCACTTCAACCTCCGAATGCTGATTCTCCTGCTAGGACTGGTCAGGACATCGAAGTACCTTCCGATTCTCCGGTCTGGATGATTCTCCGAGCACCTAAAACAAAGTCAGCAACTGAATGAAAAGGGTAAAATAAGTAAATTGGGTGAGGTAAGAGAAATATTCTTTTTTGGTGAAAAGGTTATTGCTGAGGTATTGAATGAATGATTGATTGATGTGACATAAATAATTTAGGTTGGGAAATGTGCAATCATTGGAGATATTTATACTACTTCTCAATAGCATGGTGACACGTGGCACTAGACCATAGATCACTCCTTGTGAGTTGGCCTTAAACTTTACCAAATCAGGCCCATACTTTCGTTCCTTAATTTCCCCATTTTGGGATAAACCAGTGATTTTCATTAACTTATTCAATTAATCGAAGAACACATGGCAGTTTATAAGAGGGTCACGTCACTCTATTCAAAGGACATGTGGCATCCTACATGGACGTCACATTAGGTGTTACTCTATATGTTGGATTATATTTTATTTTAATGTATCAAATTTGGGTTTTGTATARTTGAAGTTGTATTTCGCACGATCTGTTTCATTCTATTTTAATTTTAGAAGAGTTTGCAATCAACACATATTACGTTTCATTCTTTAAGTAATTAATTACTAACCACTAGATTCCCAATAATCTTTGAGTTTAATCATCAAATAATCCTCTATTAGTCGAATAAATTAAACAAAAAAATTTCATGAAAAGTAATAAATTACACTTCTAAAATAAAAAATTCGTTGATTACCAAAAAGTATAGCCAATCTAATATATGATTGTGTGATAAACTTGCAACTTTTCAATTTCCTGTTAAATTTATGAATAAATTGTTATAAACACACTACAATTTGAAGTGTAAAGGCAAATGAAAGAGGAAGCAAAGAACCTACCCGTCATGTAGAAACTAGTCTTTAACCATGCTATGCACGGATGRATTTTTTTATCTATATAATATTTAATAACTTGGTCTTGAAGGAAAATGATGACAAGTGTCATCTTTTCCTTCGTTTTTTTCTTTTCTTTTTTCCACTTATTTTCCTTTCTTTTGTATAAAACGTTATTTTCTTAGGGTAACATTTATTTTTTCCCTTATTACTTTTTAATAATTATACCTATTTACTTCAATTAATAAAATGAAATTGGATGGAATTAGTGACATGTGTCATCTTCCCTCTTTCCCCATTTTTTTATACCTCTTTTTCCTTTTTTCTTTTTATTTTCCTACAATTGATAACATGATAGTTGAGAAAAGATGTCACGTGACATTTCACTTTTCGCATCTTTTCACCTTTTTTATTTTAAATGAATTTATATAGTTCATAATAAAGGAATTGAAAGGATTGTTGTCTCTTGATATCTCTCTTTTTTAGAATTATTTTTGTTGTACTTAATAACATGGTGTAAGGGAAATTACAAGGAATGATGACATTTAACAATTTTTTTCTTCTTTTTGGGGTTAAAAAGAATTATTTAATTATTTGTATTTTCCTTTTTTAGGGGAGTTTGAATTTATTTTTCAAAATTAATCAATATATATTTTTTTTACAAAATTTATAAAAAATTTCAATATTCACTTATCTGTAATTTTTTTACGAAATATTTTTCGTCATAGTTACAAAAAAAATTATGTTTTTTGAAGGTTTCCCGAGGGTACTCAAGAGGGAGGGTGAATTGAGTGCCTATTAAAATTTTTGATTGTGGACCGTTCTATTTGAATAGACCAGTAGGACTGRTCTTGCAGCGGAATTATCGTTGAACAGTACGTAAACAGTATAAAAGCAATAAGTAAAGACACCCCAAATTTAATGAGGTTCGACAACTATGCCTACGTCCTCCTACCCTAGTCACTTTTATTAATTCTACTCCGAATAATCAAAGCAACTTTCACTCTCAAAGTATGTGAACTCGCTCACACAATGACACCCCACACTCAACCTAAGTGTGCTAATTTCGCACTTGAACTCACAAGCACTCGCTAATGAACTATCAAAAGCTACTCAATCACCAACCCCTTCGTTGGTGATTTAACACAATGCAAATCTCTCAATTTACTCGGTCAATGAGTTTACAAGAGTATATGATCACTCAATATTTGTGCACTCGTGTGTTTTGAATCTTGCTTACTTGAACTAGACTTAAGGCCTTTTCTTTCTCTAAAAAATATAACTCTTTGAAGAACGGTGAGAGAAGTCGCAATGTGAGTATGCATGCATGCTCTGAATATTTAATGCTCTTTATCAGTTGGAGGGGCACTTGGTTGTACAGGTACTACTGGTGGAGGTTTGGGTGAGGTTTGTACAGGTACTCTTTCTGTTGTTGGAATCTTCTTAGGTTTAAGCTTTGACCTAGTTGTTTGTTTTGTTGTGTTCAGATTGGACTTGGGCCCTTCAAAATTCAGTGGCCTATTAAATGGCCCATTTTTTGCTGGACTAATAAATATGGGATTCCAATTAATCAACTCCACATTATAATACTCTGCCTCATATAAAAATTCCTCCACCTACATCACCCCAAACAGGATATTGTTGTGATATAGGTTGCACATAATCTTGCAAATTAGACATCATCTGCCTGAATCTTTCCGTCTCTTTTTGCCATTTCCTCTCTTTTTTCTATTTCCTGCTCTTGTTGTTTTCTCAGTCTTTCTTCCCTCTCCCTCCTTCTCTCAGCAGCCTCCCTTTTAACTTTCTCTATAAATTCCTTCAATGATAACCAAGTTCTCACCCCAACACTGTACTAGGTACATCAGAATGCTCCACTTATACTCAGGTACCTAACCTTAGGATGCTTAGGGGAGATACCATTATACTCGTAAGCACATTCCTCTAAATCTTGAAGTAAACATAGAAAACTATACTCCTCTGGATCTTTGGATTGACAACAATGTCATAGTCCTTCTCATTATAATGAATAGTAAGCCATGTAGAAGCCATTTTCAACTAAACCTACAAAATTACAAGAAAATTCAACAACACGCATACAAACATGCAACAATCACAAAAAAAATTCAACAACACAAAACAAAAACAACAACAACAACAATTATTTGAAGCAAAAACAAAAGAATTATAACACAATCCAAACACATTGCAAAAAACAAATTATTGAACGCCAACAACATGATTATCATTGTGAAATTGGAGTTAAAAAAAAGGAAAATTACGAACCTTTAGCCTTCAATTTCAACTCCAATTGATGAGAAAATAGACTTTCAGCCTCCAATTGCAACAAATAAATACGAATGTTTGATGTTAAGTGAAGTTTGAAAAACCCTAAGATGAGATTTTGGGGGAAAATCGAGTGACAGTATGAATGAAGTCACATAAACACTCACAATCAATTAAGTTGAACAACCAACCAACAACTTTCCATTATGATTACCATGACGTTATTCGAGGAGATGAAAGAATTGAAAGCACCCCTGATTAAATCAAGGGTTAAATGGTGATTAGTATATAAGAGACATTAAGTATTTTGACGGAAATTGAGTCATCAAGGATATAATTCAGTATCTTTCTTCACAAGGTGGTTTTTATTGTGTGTGTGTGGAGGTAGGGGGGGGGGGACGGGGCAAAGGCGCAGAGGGGGGGGATTAAAACCACCTGAGGTAATTAAAAAAAACTGGAGGAATACATGGGGTTATATATTAAGAAAATCTCAGGTGGTACTAATGAGAGAAAATCCTCCCCCCCCCCCCCCCAAAAAAAAAACTTATTCTTATTATGTGTACCGTAAATGTTGGCCTACGTAGATAAAACTATTTTCTAGTAATGTTTGGGAAAAAAAAACTTAGTTATAAAGTACGCTTTGTGTTTTTTGAGCAAAGCACATAACTATTATTGAAATAAGTGAAAGTTAAAAAGAAGAAAACATAAAATCTTAAAAAGCTCTACGTTCTAAAAAAAAAGAGAAAAGAAGCTCTATTAGAGTAAGCCTTTGTTGCTACCTGTTGAGAACTAACGGTATTTTTTGTGTAAAACAAATTAAAGTAGATCAAAATGCTTCGTACTTTGGGCTAGAGACATACCAACCTTTTGTCTTGGTGGGTCTTGCAAGCACAACAGACATATACTGCCTAGGGTGACCAGGAAACTCCCCTCCGACAATCAAATTAGTGTAGTAAAGGTGCAATGGAGTGAGTATGGGAGAGCATACACTTTTTTTTGGCATTTGTGAATACCTTTACATGAATTGTATTTCTCCCACTTATGTGATTACTGATAGTCTGTTCGACTCAATTGCTTCTACGTACTCCACACTCGTCATGCCCAATAATCCCACATGATGGGCTCCTCCTTAGGGTTGGACTAAGGAGTGATATTTTTCTTAACTTGACCTAGTGGACTTTATCAATTTGTCACTTGAGGTTATTGAGCATGAAGTACTAAATAGACTTTTGGATTGTCCAAATTTTATCCCCAACAAATAGCATCCGCCATCACTGACCAATATCACCATATTTCATAGTTGGAGGTTGATGGAATCTCATTTTGTTCACAAACCAATTTTACTTGCTTCAATCTTAGTTTATGTCTTTCATCACTAGGAAGAGTCCAAAATTGATGAGAGAGGGTATGAGGCAAGGAAGGAGAAAATTTGGTTTTACACGCGTTAATTTGCAAACATCATTTAGTTTCAAGTTTGTCATTGGCAAAGTAATTTTTGCATGTAATTAAACTAGAAAAAAAAAACCCAATTTGGAAAAAATGGGTCATGAAAAATAAATCAAAACTCGAAACCCATTTTGACCAAACCTGAAAACTAGTTTTATATCATTGACCAACCTGTTACTGACTTGATGATCGATCGATTTAATTGTTTTTTCAAGTATATTCACTTGAATGTGTTTTCATTATGTACAAATCACATATATTAGTTATAGTGATAAATTACAACAGTCCATTTGTTGCCAAAAAAAAAGAAACGACAAAAGTATTTCAATGAAAATTTTCTAGTTAATATAGTTATGCATTTTACAACTTCAAAAGTCATAATAGTTAGTCTATCTTTTGCGAAACATCGAAGAAAAAATCATTTAAAAAAAAAACCTTGACCTTATTTGGTCAACATGTTTTCGAAAACTTTGGGTCATAAATATAGAATTCGATCCATTACCGAAAAATGACTAACTTGAAAACTACCGAAATCCAACGGTGACCAATCAATACCGATCGAATTGATTTGCCAAGTATACATGCAACACTTAATTGAACCAAAATTTTCCCTCTTTCCAATTACTTATCAGTACGAAACTCTAATTAACACGATAGGGATGCAAGTGGGGCGAGTCAAATAAGAGAGTCGCCCCATCCCCGCACCAATGGCGGGGACGAGTCTCGGTTTGGTGGGTGGGAGGGCGGAACAAGCATAAAAATAATGGGTGAATGCGCTAGCGCGAAAGCCTAAGGTTCGAATCCTTTTACTCCAGCTTATGAACACCCGATCGGGGTCAGCAGTGTTGAATTGACCAAGAGAGCCCTGCTTCTAATCAATGATCTCTCTTTCGTAATTAGGTTGAGGTTAGAATGTTTCTGCTAATTAGGCAGTCTTGAAGTGCTTGAAGATCAGTTACAGTGAGATCACTTTTTAGCTTCTACAACATGCATGCAGACCCATCCGGTGACTCATATGATCAGCTTGGCAGCTCCCTTTTATTAAGCTACTCAGATTTTTGTCCACCTTGTTTATTAGGCCAACAGATCGTCGACTGGCTTGTTCTACGGAGGGGGTGGTAAGAGGCGGACAAAAAATTGTCTTACGGACTCATGCCTGATGTGTATGTGTCGTTTCTAKCACACGTACTGTAACACCTCAATAATTCTCCACTTTACCTGTGAAATTTTAAGCCGAAAATACGGAGAACAATTGGCATGCYACTGCCACGTGTTAAAATGTTTAGGCTAAAATAATATTTTGCAGCGGAAATCAAAGATAGAAAGTAGTTCAAACCAAAGTGTTAAAAATCTGAAATATCAATATTCATTTGACAAATTGGAACCATTAAGGCCCTTATTCGCAAATAACGGTAAAATCTCATTTCAAACATAATAAACTCAAAATATAAAATCGTTCTGTAAGGTTTACGATGCCTGAACAAATTATTTAAGTACGATCGGCTCTCCACTCATCCCAACCATCCAAGGCTAGTCACCTGATTGCAAATCCTGTAAAAGTCTGCTCCCCATAATTTCCAAGTGAAATAAGGATCATCACAGATCCACCAAAGGAAGAAAATGTGGACAACACACAAAACACAAAAACACGCAATCAGCAAAGCTGAGTACATACAACATACGAAGACGAGAAAACAAACGGACAACATCTTCCCTAGAAACTGGACATACCGAGTTACGACACCTGTTTAGAAACAAAAGAAAACCCAATTGTGGTGTTCATAACCACTTAACAACATTATACATATACAACTAATTTCAAACTCAGGCCAAAACCATCAATTACATATTGCATACAACTGCTCCAATACGACACAATCCCGAAATCCTCAACTGCTCCTGTTAACTAGATTGTACCTGCAAAATAACTTACTCGACTCCAATACATGACWCAATATATTTTATTACATTTGTTATGATTTGAGCAACAGATAAGGTTGTCCTCAACCCAGACACACTAGGTGCCACAATTCAAACCAGACACACAAGGTGTCACAGTTCAATCCCCCATGCCTCCCCGTCGAAAGGAATAAAAAAGTTCAATAAACMAAATGGTGAACGGGCGCGACTCCGTCACCATATCTAGATGAGATCTCAACTAACCCCATTTTGGATAAAACCCTTTTSGATAAAATCCTTTGTAAAAATAATAGAAAAGAGACGCGTTGATCAAACGACTCTGCAAAAGTTGCGAATGAAATCACAACCCCAACCCCTGATTGTCAATACTCCAGACGTKCACAAATCCAGAGTTTTATTGCTCGTTCATATTATATTAGCTATTAATTATTGACAAGTTCATATGATTCACAAACAAGACCACAAATCACATTGAAATTCTTTTTAACACAAACCGTTACTTTAATTAATAGACTTGTTAGACAAGCCAACTAAACTCATCATTAAGACTTGAACATTTYCCTTTACTCAATTCATACACCATGTCATGAACGGGTAATAAATCACCTCATGGAGTAAGTTAAACTTGACACCACTTAATTCATCCTTGTATCATCAATTACCTCATGTAACAAGTTATACTTGACTCCACTTAATTCCTCAATAGACCAAAGCAATTAATTAAAGACCATTGACTAGTTGTCAACTTCATATCCAAACTCATGATAATCAATTCCACAAATTCCTCATCTCCACAAATATAGACCATGAACACAATTAATTCATTTGTGAGTCCAAACAATTCCTTGTACGTTTCCTACTCATGCCTCTAAGTTCTCAAACATCCTCAACATACACAACAATCAAGATTCCGCAAGTAGTACGTACCTTGAATAAACCGAGCGACAAACCACTTTAACACTTAAATTGACCTCTACGAAGTCTCCTCCTAATCATATAGCAAAACTGAATCAATAACTTAGCACGTAATTTACAGCAATACTAAGAAGCTTTAACAAGCTCGAAAAATTCAAACATATTTTATACCTCACCAAACCCTCATTTAATAGTATGAATATTTACTATAATCCTAGCTTGAAAAATCATGAAAATATAACTTTAAACAAAGAACTCACATTTGTTATTCGCTAAATAAAATCTGAATTTTCTTTTTCGCCAAAAACATTACTCAATCCAAAATATGCTTATACTAGTAGTAAGATATATTAAACCATTGAATTTGAAGTGAAAACCCATTATTTCAATACGAATAGCTCAAAAATATTTATAACAATCTGAAATTTATTAAAACTTGCATAAAAACAAGGATAGCTTGTATATACATAATAGTCATAAACAATGCTTATTTCATGCCAAAATGATTAAACTCATTAAATCTCAAAATCCACTTGTAATCAAATCTGAAATTTCACTTAAAGCCATAAAAATTCAACTTTTAATGTCATACAATTTTTATATAACACAAAACTACTATTATTAATCCTTACCTTAAAACATGAAAATCCCATTAAAAGCCCTAAATTCAACCCTAATGAAATCTGAAATTTTTCATTCTAATTGAAATCATCGAACAGTTAATAATCTAATAATTATTGGAGATTAAACTCAAAACAATAGTATATAATTGATGTAAACTTAGAATATTAAAGCAATTTAAAACATGAATTAAACATGGGAAAGGAAGGAAAATAGAAGAGAAGGAGGGGAGAGGACGATTGGTGGTGCAGTGGCTGAGGTGGCGGTCCAGCAGGCGGCAGCGAGGGAGCAACAACAATGCACAGGAGACAGCGCACAACAGCAACTCTCGGTCTGCCTCTCTCTACGATTCTTTCTCTCTTTTTTTTTTGAAAATGTTAAAGTGGCGTGAAAGGTGAAGTAAGGGAGAAATAAACCCTTTAATTATCTAGGTTTTTGCGTAGATTTCTTTTAAATATATTTTTTTTCTTCTTACAAATTGTTTTGAATAAAATAAAATTTAAATAAAAATTAGATATCAAGTAAAAATAGATATATGAATATATCTAAAGTGAAAATAATAAAAATTAATTTAAAATTAAATAAAGTGTATCGTTTTATAAGATAATTGTTTTATATTTATAAGAAAAAATAATTATAAATATCCGGAAATTACGGGGGATTACACGTACTTTTCCTCCATGAGAGAGATTCTCTCCAAAAACCAGAAAATAGGAATTTTAACCAGTGCTGGCAAACGTGTCGTGTCTGTGTTCGTGTCGTATTTTTTCATGTTGAGTTTCTTGTACCTAACTCGACCTGTTTTTTTTTCAGGTCGTGTTCGTGTCGGAAAATTCGAACCTAACCCGCTTTTTTCCAGTCGTGTTCATGTCGTGTTAGCTTTTGCTTGCGCTAGGAAATATTTTGGCCCATGAAATATTTTTATTTTTTTAATTTTTAAGTTTCGTGTTGGTTTCTGTTCAGAATTTCAACCTGAACCTAACCCATTTATTTTCACGTCGTGTTCGTGTCGACCCATTTAAGTTTTCGTGTCGGAAAATTTGAACCTAATCCACTTTTATTCAGGTCGTGTTTGTGTCGTGTTTTCATATCGTGTCAGCTTTTGTCTGCGCTAATTGTAACCCAGAACCACGTAGGCTTACTCGACTAGCTCAAATGCCTCTTCATCCATCTTAATTCCAAAGGTGAGCATCTCTTGGGATTAGGATTAAAATTGTACCCACCATGGAGATGAGGATGAGGATGGTTTCTAGGCTATACCCGCCCCATCCCAGCTTGTATAATATAAAGTTAAATGATTTATATTTAAACATTCAAAATTAACTTTATCTTTTAAATGTTGCTTTTTTAGGTTAAATATTTGTGCAAGTAAATAAAAATTTAACTAGTGCAAAAATATTTTTCAGATGATTTTGGGCCAAGGATTAGGTGGGCATGAGACAGATTTAGTGGGAATGGATACCCAAGTGGGTGATGGGACGGGGATGATTTTTTACAAAGTCTATATTATACAAACCCCCCTACATTGCAAGATACAACCCCCTCCATTGCTTTTATTAGTTGTCAAATATTTATATCTATCTAATGTTATTTAATTAATGATTTTTTATTTTCAAAAAAATCATGCGTGAGAGATAATAGGGGGAGGGAAATAAATCATGTGTCACATAAGTTAGGGGAAGGGGGTTGTATTTTGCTAGGTAGGGGGGATTGTACCTAGTAATTGGCGGATTTTTTTATGTTAACTTAGTAGGATAAAAATGGGGATGAAATTTACACCCATGCRCAAAAATGGGGATGAGAAAGGTAAAACCCACTCCGCCCCTCTCCAGTTGCATCCCTATAACACAAGCTCATTGAGTCATTGGTTTTGAAAACATCCTCTGTATCGAATGCATTGATGCATATAATTGTATGAAATACATTGATTATTAATCTCATAGTTTGATTGTACAGCATAATGATGTTGTTTCGTAAATTAGACCGATGTATCCTTAAGCTTTATGAACATAGTTGAAATTTACAAAGACTATAATAGTGTTTCTACTATCTTTCATCACTTCAACGGTTTATTATGCAATTTGAATAAGATGCCAAAATTGGTCATTTAAATTCCAGAGTATAACAGTTGTGTTTTTGCAAGTTTCGCCTGCCTTGCAATGGCAAGAATTTGGTTTCTACTAGCTTTTATCATCTAAAGATACAAATTATGAACGGAAGGTGCATGTTGCCAAAACACACAGCCTCGTGATTGTGTAAAAGCGCCGTCTGTAATTTTCTCAGATATCCATCTACCTAGATTGTGAGTAGTTTGAAGTTTTTCTACACAGGTGACTCCTCTGGTATAATCATATATGCATTCTTATTCTCCAATTTTCAAAGTTGTATGACTTGCTTCTGGCACGTGYTACTCTTTTCGAGAATACATACACAACAGCATTCTCTCTACAATGAAGAGGTAAACAAATTCTTGTGCAAATACCGCATGGGGAAGGATTACTTCTCAAATGTTCAAGTAGGCTTCCCACCCGTCTTTGTGTAGCCTTTCCGCCTTTACCAATACATCATCCCTAGCATCTTCAAGATACTGAGTCATTCTGCAAGATGAGAAAGTAATTTAAACCTACAATAAATAATGTTTTATTTTCCATTTATAAATTAAGAAATAATTCAAGCTAGTAATTCAACTTTTAGCCATCTCAATATAATCCTGCCTTTTGATGATCAGGAATAATCCTGATTTTTAAGTGTCAACTTTTACATTTTATCTTTTAAATGGGTAAATCCTGAGATTTCCTGTTCTAATAGACTAATACACATTTTTTATACTAAGATGTTTTAAAAAGAAGAGTTAAAAGAGATGCTGTAACCTAGATGTCAAATCTGAATCACCAACGCCCAGCATTCTCACTGCAAGAAGGCCAGCATTTGTGGCATTGTTTATAGCAACTGTTGCAACAGGAACCCCTCTCGGCATCTGCATTCATAATACACACAAGTCACATTCATGTATTCAACACATCATCCACAGAAAGAAACATGTATGATTTAAGATAGTGAAGTGCAATATTTTGAGATGATCTTGCACAATCCCGTATTCCTGTGCATGCATGCACTGATGCACATACCGAATCTTAACAGGTGGGTTCTACCAATTTTAAGAAATTGCAAACAGAATAGAAGTAATGGACAATCAATATTTTAGCAAATAGACATTTGCAAATAGTACCTGGACAATAGATAAGAGGGAATCAAGTCCATCCATAGAGGAACCTCTTACGGGGACACCAACTACTGGCACAGCAGTAAGCGCTGCAACCATTCCTGAAAGAATCATACGTGATAAATTAGATTGTCGATGTCATGCTTGGATCAAAATTAACAAAACAAGTGTTAAAATGTGAAACCTGGCAAATGTGCTGCACCACCTGCACCGGCAATGATTACTTGGATACCTCGCTCACAAGCAGACTTGGCATATGAAAACATCACTTCTGGAGTCCTGTGTGCAGAAACTATCTTCACCTACAGAAAGAACTAAACCATGTGACGACTCATTCAAGCTACTATGTATAAAATGCCACAAGTAAAGAGCAACTTACCTCATGTGCCACTCCGAACATATTTAAGATACGAGAAGCATCCTTCATGACAGGAAGATCTGAATCAGATCCCATTATGATTCCAACTCGAGGCGACACTATCTCTAGAAATGATGTAGTATAAAATATGTCAATAACTAGAAAAGGTTGGCCAAAACAAAGGTAATCAACTAAAACATTCCAGTCAACTTATAAAGCTTTCATATGTGAGCAGAAATTAAAGGCATCTAAAATTTTAATCTCTCAATCTTAAAGCTACTGTAAAAAAAAAAAAAACTAAAACTTTCCCCACCATAACAAAGCCAGTTGCCAAAAATTGCATTAAGTACATAAATGGAATAAAAATGAAGTTGTCCGTAGGAAATTTGGTGTTGCGGATATTGCAAGCAAGTTAAGAGAAAACCGCTTGCGTTGGTTTGGGCATGTAAGACCGAGACCTCATGGGGCACCAGTGCGAAGAGTGGGATCAGGGAGATTTTAACGAGGTAGAGGAAGACCGAAAATGACTTGGTGGGATGGAATTAGAAAGAATTTGAAGCATATGGATTTACATCATAAGAATGAGGCCCTCAATCGCAAGGGGTGGGGAGGAAAATCTCACTGCCAACTTTTAATAGAGGTGAAACTATGTTGGAGAAATGTTGAGTAAAGGCTAATATGAGTTACTCTTGAATCAAGAGGAAACTGGTCCACGTGGGTAAGTTTGAAAGGGCAAAAGAAAAATTAGGTGAGGCATAAATAAATAGTTTGACAAAAAAGGGGAAGCTAATTTTTTGTGTCAAGAAGCAAGACCAATCTAAAGCTTTTTAAAGGATGACATAATAATGATAACAAAGTGGGTTTGTGCGTGAGTCCTTGGTGTCGCTGAGACACCACGTAGACACTAAGTAGCTTGGCTTGGAGATTGGAAAAGACTTGCCATGTTTGATAACCTATGGAAGAGAGGAGCTTAGGTACCAAAAAATTGCTGTTTACTAGAAAGTCAAATAGTAATATACTACAAATATAAGCTCTTACTTTCAGTGCACAACATTTTTTCACGAGTTTCTAACTCTATCATTTGTATCATATTTAAACAGGCATGTACAAACAGAATACACTTATAGCCACCATATGATAGTAAACAAGCTGACTAACCATCTGACTCGTCTTGTTTCAGCAAAGCTTTCAGATGTCCATTTACAATGCCCATAGAAGAGCCAATAATGGTGATGTGACCCATTTTGCGTTGCCTTTTCATTTCTGCAATGACAGTTTTTATATTAACATTGTTATAAAACAAGAAAATGTATGTAAGCCTCAGTAGAAAGATTAAAATGCAAAATATCAAGGAAGTGTCCCTCTCACAGACCTAACTTGTCATACCAATGAACAGATGCTCCTGGCACAGCAAGAGCTCTTCTTATAAGGTTATGAGCTAAAATGAAACCTGATTCCCCCTACAACGATAAAAGATACATGGAAAATGTCATACTACATTACTATACAAAATGTGGTAATATCAGTCATGACAAAAGGTGGAAAGGGGGCAGAGGGGAGGGAAACAGGTGTCATCATTTCATCAGCAACAAATTCTAGTATTCAAAACTCCTGAAAACTCTTTTGCTTCCTAGATCAATGACAATGAATTGCAACAGAGAAAAGATTCACCTCTTCTTCTCCTAGCATGTTATACATGATTGCAGCCGGTGTCTTCATTGATGGATCACCGAGTGGGAGACCAACAACAGCTCTCAAGTGTTGCTCATACTGAGAGGTGTAACAAGACTCAATAGTATGGTGCCCACTGTTATGCGGTCTAGGAGCTACTTCATTAAGCAGAATCTGACATGACAATGCAAACTTAAGTAAACACAAGAAATAAAGTGGAAAAAAAAATATTTTTACATTTTTACATGTATCAGTTAAAATATAAATAAAGAACAAAAGAAAATAAAGTATCACCTCTCCAGACTCTGTCAAGAACAATTCTACTGCAAAAACACCAGCTCCTTCCAATGAACTCACAGCTTTATGTGCAACATCAGTGGCAAGTTCCCTTACTTTCCATGGTACTGCAGCTGGAGCCTTAACAATGTGACAGATATTCTCTCTACCAAAACACCCACAACCTATAAATATACATAATAACAGTGTGTGTTGCTTACAGGCGGGTAAAGCAACATAAGGCACTCGAAAAAAAAAGATAAACATCTTTCTGCTATCTAACACAAAAACATACTTGTGTATAGTTTCAACAGCAGGATAGCACGAGATAGAATTGTCTTTTCCTCTAGCCACAATAACAGCCAACTCCTGCATTAAAATAAAAAAAAAATAAAGGAAGAGAGAGAGAGACTTTGAATCATCACATTCTTATCCACAATAGTATGCCATAAAAATTTGAATATGATCAAGTTTTGAAGCAACACAATATGCTTATATTCCTTCTTTTAGTGAAACAAGACAGATAGAGATCAAATAATCAATTAAATAAAGTCTCAGGGAAATAGTGCTGGCAAGTACTTAGTGACAGAACCAGATGCATGAGAAAACTTCCCATCCCACGGTTACCTGACTGCGTGCTTCAAGACTTGTGATACAACAGGTAAATTGGACTCTACAATTARTATAAGGAAATTTGTATATAGTGGAGAAGAGGATATAAAAAGGGTGATTTTTAAAAGAATAGTTTTGAGCTCGGGTGCAGCAGAAACCTTTAAGCTTGCTTTATGGCATGTAATTCACACAAGTGACAGGACTGGATTGTGGTCATAATTGTATATATTATTATATTTTGTTATAGAGCAGAACATCTAGAACACATTTAT
Organism: Bassia scoparia; assembly: GCA_008642245.1. NCBI lineage: Eukaryota > Viridiplantae > Streptophyta > Magnoliopsida > Caryophyllales > Amaranthaceae > Bassia > Bassia scoparia. The sequence goes on along the minus strand of SNQN01002399.1, from coordinate 43,849 downwards.
ATTGCTTCCMTGTTAAGGGATAGAGGTAAACAGTTCTCTGGGACAGTGGGACGTGTACCAAAATCAAATTTTTAAGTAAGCCAACGATGTAGATGAGGATGGCAAAAATGGTCAAAAATGTGACTATAATAATGTAGAAACAAGAAAAACTCTCAAGCTATATGGACGGTAAAGACCTGCCCAAAAATTAACGAAACCTTTGCTAAATTTATCTTCTTCACCAAATCAGAACAAATATTCAGAGTTTCATTCTAGTTACCACTGAATTTCAGCTGAAACCTGAAAGTTTCTTTTTCCATAATGGAAGATGTAAAGGTTAATATACACATGTTGTTGAGCTTAACACATAGTGACTTGATTTGGCTTTTTGTTAAGAATTTTGACATTGAGAAAATCAAACTTACTTTACACAGTTCACCAACGTTTTAAAGATATTTCTAGGCTATAGTTATAAAGATTTTTAAACTGCTCCAAGCATGGAAAAAAAGAGCAAAAAAACTTAGCCCAACATAATAGATACCATGAGTTTCAGGGGCTTCATTGCACCTACAAACACACCAAGATGTTTTGCCCTTGTACCCCGACTCGCTAACCTYGGAGCAAGACCCTATGTGGTGGGTTATAAGAAGAGGGCTAAACACATTCAAGGTATATTCCACAGTATGGATAGAAGAAAACACTTCAAAAGAGTTTCAAACTAATTTCTAGTATTCGTTAAGTTTCCAGGAATYAAAATGACAACCATTTACAATATCTAATCCCTATGCATGGATGGAGCGTTAGTCTTGATCCAAAGAAACAACACAACAACCAGGTGCTACCAGGTCTAATTTACGTTACTAACCTTCACAAATGGAGCCCATTTCTCAATATATAAACCTCGCTCGTATCCCCCAAGGGCTGCAAGAAATGGAAATCAAGTTATAGTGAGGAAAAAGACAAACAAATAATATAATCGAGAAAACACAATCAATTTATAAAAAGGGAAAGCTAGAGAAAAGATTGTCCAAACAACGATTATGATCCAGTTGCATACTTGTGATTTAGCAAATAAAGGCAGAAGTGGAAATGATATGAGCCCACCACTCACCTAAATTTTCATAATATAAAAACTACAAGACAAATTGACTTAAAAGACTATAAAGCTCTCCAGCCCAGAGCATCCTTTGGTTCAATTCTAATAAAGAAAACTTTCCCAAAATCAAACTTCCACAAGTTTCAAGGATAATTAACGCAACGGAAAACATATTAACCCTCAAGCAAATCGTGCACGTGTCAACTAAATACTCCGTGCCAAATTGCCCATAGATATTTTACATGCTTGGTCACATCAGTTTTCCATGCTTTACAAGTAATAAGGGATATAATTACATCAGAAAGGGTGTAACGAATGAGCAAATGAACACATGGAGCATCATCAAAATGCCAAAATACTTCTGAGCTCTATTCAATTACTGCCGAAATCTTCAATCATAATTCTTTACAGACACAAAGACAAGATAGAGATGCCACATTAATTCATACCGGTGATTGCTGAAGAAAGATCCGCTTCACTCTTAGCAACAGCATTACCACGTCCATCATAGGCAAGCCTTTTACTTTTAACCATAAGAGGATAACCAAAAAGCTCTCCAGCTCTCCTAGCACTTTCAATACTATCTATCTGCATAAGGCAAATTTCAAAGATATAATCCCATTGCAAAGCAGAAAATAAATGCTTTATACAGATATAGATAGATTAATACATTACAAAACACTAAATAGTGAATACCTCCATAAACTCAGGCAAAGGAATCCCATATTGAGAAAAGTGCAACTTTTGCAGATATTTATCCTGCATATAGACAAAACAAGCTTCTAATAAATAACACAAAATCATAATCCAAATACATTAAAAAAAAATTACTACTCTACATGTGATGATTCTTATTTCCACCTCTAATTGCACTTTCACAAGCCCCTACCAACATAGTGGGAAACCCTTGAACCACATAGATGTAAGCATAAATTTTGAAACGAATAACTCAGCAACTCAAGTTCATATAATCATGCATGATCATAAAACTAAAAAAAGATATTAAATAAATTGCAAACAACAACAAAGATGATACAAGCCTGTTGAGACTTTGCAACAAAGAATAAAATATAAGGGATGATGCCCTTGAGTTTTGCCCTAATAACACATATACCCCTGAGTTTTTGGAAATGCTTGAGATGCCCTTGAGGTTAGACATATTCACTGAATTACTCAAATGGTGTAGGAAGCTAGATGGTTGGTGGTGTTAATGGTGTAGGAAGCAAAAGAAATTACTCTAATTAAAGATTAATTAAGACTACCAAGTTCCTTTAAGGTTTTAAATTAAGGTTAGGTTAAAAAACGTTAGAAATCTTTAGATTTAACAGTTTTTAGGCTTAGTAATGGCATTTTGGGGAATATGTCTAAGTTCAGGGGCATCTCAAGCATTTCCAAAAACTCAAGGGTAAACACGGGGGAATATGGGATAAGATCCCATAAAATAATCATGTTTTTGTGGATGTACACTGTATATACCTGAATTATCCTGATGGTAGAGGCTTTGGGTTGACAATCGACTCCTTGTTTTTCCAGTTTCTCAAGTGTGGCAACATTCACATGCTCAATCTCCACAGTTAAAACATCGCATCTGGCCACCAAAAAGATATCTAGCTTACTATCATGAAAAGTAACCAAACCTTGAAAGCAGAGGGGATAGTTATAGTAAATCTAACCTCTTAGCAAATTCTTCGACTGTGGCACTGTCATTAAAGCTTCCAACCATGTGATAATGGGATAAAGGACCAGCTGGACAATTTTCAGAGGGGTCCAAAATTTCTACTTTAAGTGCCAATTCAGATGCGGCCTGGCATAACATGCGACCAAGCTGTCCTCCTCCCAAAACACCTACAATCTTTTCTGACACACCATGCACTGGCAAAGGCATTTTTTCGCTCCTGACAAAATACAACAAAATCAGCAAGTCCACTTCCTATCAAGAGAAACTATTGAAATCATCAACCAGAATATCAAACTAAGCTATACATGATAAACGGCAAGAAATGCAACCATCCTCGACCTTTAACCTCATAACACAAGGTTATTGGTGGTTTTGCTAAGCTTAAAGCTTACAAAATAACAGGGAAACGAAAAGCTCAAGAAGGTTGCTACATTCTTCCAAACCATTGCGGCTTGCTGTGTCTTAATCAACTAAGTGCTGCGACTACTAAACAATTGTACACACACATGTAGACAAGTTCCTAGCAACAAGGAATGCGAAAATTGACCCAGCTTTTAATCAATAAAAAATAAAAATTGCAGAACTTATCACCTTATTTCTTTCAATCAGTTTACAATATGCTACTTGCCATACTGAATTCGGTGCGGGAAAAGCTATCAATCACAATACATTTCTGTACAAATTAAAAGCAGATTGCAAATAATTTCGACAATTTAATAATTTGCTATTGATAGACAAAGACCTTTTCGTACTTGGATAACAAACAATTCAGAATTAGTGAACTTGAATTCATATCCTTGCATTACAAAAATACAAAAACAAAAGAATTGAAACATTTAAAAATTAATATTAACGAAGACATAAATGCAAAAGAAACGTACTTGATTGAAGAAGAATCAGTAGCTTCAACAGAAGCTTTACAAAAGAAGGACGAGGGTTTATTGGCGAAATGGGACTTCAAAGAAGCAGAACGGGTAAGCTTGTTGTAATCCATTGCACGGGCTATAGAAGACGAAGAAGATGATGATGAAGTTGAAGCGTAAGGGGAGAGAAAAGGAGCATGCTTTGTGGTGGTTTGCAATGAGTAGAGTGCAGCAGCAGTTTGGTGTTGAATCATCTAATAAAATCCAAAAAAACTCCAGCAAAATAATCCAAACAAAAAAAACTGGAAAATTGGAACAACAWTATAAAATGGGGGAAGAAGAGGAGAGAGAAGAAGAATACCTTAAAAAAGCGAAACCCTAAGAATGATATTAAGATAGAGCAACCATAGAGCAGTGGCAATGCAACAATACCACAGCAGCGCGACACAGAGACGCGTCCGTCGAGGTGGCGGGGGCCACGCCGATCAGAAGGGAGAGGACGAGAGAAAGGGGTTTGGATTGTGGGAATTGTTGATTTTTTTGGTTTACATTAGACTACTTCCGTATTAGATTAGAGTATTAGTATGGGCTCTTATGTTTTGGCCAAAAGTACACTATTCAAAAAAACATAAAAAAACATAAAAATTCTCTAAACGTGTTCTACTGGTTAGAGATCGGAGTGGGTCCTGATCCAAACCCAGACCCGCTTAGACCAGACCATTTTTAAGGGTTTGGGTCCAAAAAATTTAGACCCATTGGACTACGGCGTCGTATGGGTCTAAAAACGAAAATGGGCGGTGGTTCAAAAAATCAGACCCGACCCAATAGCCGTTATATCGAGCTAAGGATTGCGATTTTCGAGTTCAATTGCGCTTACTGTGAAGCTTGTGAAGATTTACGTATGTTCATTTTTTTCAATCTTTCATTTTTAATTTAAATTTTTAATTTTAAATTTTTAATTAGTGAATTAGAAATGATAATTTGTCAATGTTGCAAAAAACTTAATTATAATCTGCGAACTTAGCTTATATAATTTATAAGCATGAATCGAGATTTAAGAGATGATAATTGCGAGATTTAGAAGATGTGAATATGAGATGGAATTATAATGCTTATTAATTTTCAGTGCTAATGTGCTATTGTCATTACTCATTACTTTGTTACTGTGACTTTGAGACTTTGAGTTGGTTATTGTAATGGGGTATTTTTATGATGTATTTTTATATTTATTTAARCGATAGGYGTTGCTAGTATGAAGTCCTACGAAGTACGAACACATAAAATAGAACAAAATAATTAATTGAAGTAAAATGTTCGATTTAAATATAAATTTAAGTAAGACCCATTTAGGACCCATTTTGGACCCATAGACCCGTTAGACCCTGTGGGTTTGGGTCCGGGTCCAAAAATTCTAGACCCAATGGGTCTAGGTCGGGTATGGGTCTCAAAAATTTGAACGGGTCCGGGTCTGGCCGGACCCGACCTAGACCCGACCCATTGCCATCTCTAGTTACTGCATATGGGTTGAGATTAGGGCTGGGAATTACTGACCCAACCCATTTACCGAACCTGAAATCGACCTGAAATAAGCGGGTTTGGGTTTGGATTTTTGACCCGTTTAATTAAACGGGTCGACCTGATTTTACCGTTTAATTAAACGGGTTAGGTTAAGGTCAGAATTTTCAACCCGCGAAAAACCGCCTAAAYCCATTTAATTAAACGGGTCACTTCAGATCAGGTCAACCCGACCTGCCCTGACCCAAAATAATCCTTTATTTTCAGGGTTTCAAGCTATCATTGTTTCACAATTTGGGCCAAATATGAATTAACACATTAAGCCCAAAGAAAAACCTAAAAGGCAAAAACCCTAAAACTTAGAAATAAACCGACACACTCTCCCTCTCTACAAGACAGCCGTTTCCCCCTTATTTTTCCAGAAATTTCTCTCTCACACTCTTACAATCTCAAAACTTAAAACCCCATCCCAAATCATATTTCCTTCTTCTTTTAATAATCTTTCTTCTCCAGAATTTGCGATTTGTTCAATCTACAACTGAGGTATGTTCATTCTTGCGATTTTGTTCGATTTTTTGCTTTTTTTTTTAAATTTATTTTACTGATGTAGTTCGATTATTTGTTGAATTGTTGGGACTTGTGATTTAGTGAATCAATAATCATTATGTGAATCTTGCGATTTGTCAATCTACAACTGAGGTATGTTCATCTTGGCGATTTTGTTGGTACTTTTTTGCTGTTTTATTTATTATTTTTCTGATCTAAGTTGAATCGTTCGATAATATGTGTTGTGACTTGTGAAATCAGTGAATCAGTTAATCATTATCGTGAATTTGCGATTTGTTCAATTACAACTAAAGTATGTTCAATCTTGCGATTGTTCATTTTTCTTTTTTTTTCTGATTCTGATGTAGTTTCGATTATTTATTGTGACGTCTGAATTTGCGATTGAATTGTACTGAAAAGTCTGTGACTTGTTACTAACTATTAATTATTATCATTCGTCTCATGAATTTGGATTTAATTTTGCCAGTATCATTCAACAAGGAAAATCAAAGTCCGTCTCGCAAAGTCCCCTGACGCCGCTCATTATCCAAATTCTAAGTTTTATTTAGGACAATAAGCTTGCAAACTCTAGTTGTTGTTGATTTTGGACCACTTGGTATATTACTAAAGAAGGCCTTTGTTTATGTTTTTCCTAGTTTGAACTTTTATATGATATAGACAGAATTGTGGAGTAGCAAATCAGTTTATGGCATTATGGATGAGTGATGCTGATGTTGAAGATTAAACTTTGATGATAACGTTTGATGTTAAAACTTTGATGCAATGATGCTATGTTTGAACTTTAGAGTTGTAATTGAAATGAGCAGACTGGCAGAGAGTGGCAACACGCAGCTATACCCTTTTTTAAAATTTAAAAGAAAACTTAGTTGGCAGAATCAATACAGATCAGTCAGGTTCTAAATTTGAACCCGTTTAATAACAGATCAGTGCCTCTGGGTTTAAGAGGACCAAACCCATTTATAGTCGACCCGAACCGCGGATGACTGACCTGTTAAGCACCCCTAGTTAGAATATCGATCGAAACTCTGACCCGTTAATTAGCGGATTTATCGTGTATCTGCTCTTTTTAGAAACTCGTGTTGTTCAAACCGAATTAATGTTTTAATCGATGTCAAATTATGGAAAATTTCCTACTATGCCCCTGAGGTTATGCTTAATAGTTATAGTTTTCGTTTTTTTTTAGCAAAGGCTAAAAAAAAAAGTTAAAGCTTTTCGGCTCATATCCCTTGTAAGGGCATTACAATTAAATAATTCTAAAAGCAATGTAACAATAGCAATAAGGTTCCATGATGTCGTTGCGCACTCCAAGAAGTCTTCCTGTTTCGTTGTGATCGTTGCAAGTAGTTTAGGAAAAAGTTTGTGTTGGTAACTAGTCAACTGTGGAGATGACTTTTCGAGGAGACCTCCTTCAGCAAAGAGATGAAGCACAAAGCCTACTCCTTTTAGGTTATGTGGTCGTGTCGTAGTATTCTTTTCTCATGGATTATATCCAGATGATTGATGTTCCAAAGAGATATGGAGCGTCTTTTAATAAAGTTTACTAAACTGAAGTTGTATAGTCTTGGTGTGAGCATCTAAGGTTTATGTTAATAGTATGTAATCTTGAATTTTAAATTACCCCGATATACTTGCTGAGGTTAGGGGTTAATAGCTCAATTACCCTTAAGACTAACGATCGTTAAGTTTCGTTAATATTAACCTTATTGCTACTTTAAATTTTAACAAAAAAAAAACTTTATAATTACTTCTTCTTGCTTCTGTTTCCTCACCCTTCTCCTCCTTCATGGATATATTTTTTTATCTTCTCAACTAATCTTTTTATTTAAAACACATCAACAACAAATTAGAACAACGACAACAATAATTTTCGAGCAACAATAACAACAAATTTGGCCATCAACAACAAAAAATTCGACTTTGATGAATCGAGTTAAACAACCAAAAACAACAATTGTTCAAATTCGAATTTGAACAAGTAAAAACAACAACAATTCGAATCTGGTTTAGTCGAATTAGTGAAATCAGCAATACGAATTAATGTAGTTTTCTACTTTCCTGCTTGTGGGTGGTGGGGGTTCATGGGTTGGCACTAGTGGCGTGTGTCAACAGTGGGTCCGCGTGGTTGGTGGCGTAGGTTAATGGTAGCTTGTGTGACGAGAACTAAGGTTGGAGTCGTGGGTGCCACAAAAAATTGACGGTTTATAATGACGCTTTTGCTGGCGACGCTTTAGTAAAGGCGTTCGCACAAATAATACTAGGAAAAAAAAAATGAATATGCATATAATGACGCTTATAAAAGTCGCAATATAATTTTGACTATTAAAAGTGTCCAGCCATTCAACGTTGCAACTCACAATTATATGACAGTTTTAATATTTTTACTGAAATAAAATTTATTTTTTTAAATAACTGTTGGCCAGGTTAATATTGCTCCACACTACTGATCCCTACTGACAACTAGTATAGACTTTGCAAACCGCTTGTCAATCTCTTGGCTTCTTTTCTAAAAACCAAAACATATGGCATGCATATTCAGATTATTCACCACCTTCATCAACAATGACATCCATCATCATCCAATCCTTCTCATTGCTCGATCACAACTAAATCCGACCACTGACATCAACAATTCTATTTTCAATGATATCTAGAATTCAATTGAGATTAGAAGAAGTTTCTTTGTTTTATTTCATAAGCGCCAATTGCCAATCTATTTCGTTTTCATTCGATCAAGAGGAGAGTTTTAATATTCATCTCAATTCGATCAAGAAAGTTACAAATTAGTCTGGAAATTTTGAGGTAAGATTCTGTTCAATTGCAAATCTTCAAATTTGTAATTATGTGCAAGCATTGAATAAGGTTCGACTTTTGTTTCTAATTTGTGATTAATAATTGTTTTGAAAATTCTGGTTTGATAAGATTTGGATTTGTTTGAAATTTTCTGGTTATCAAAGGGTTGCGACATGAGGTCTCTATGAAATAAATGCTCAAACTTATTATTATTAGAATTTTTAATTTATTTTTTGGCTCAAAGCGTTTAATGGAGGCGTCAAGTTTTTATGGTTTGAGTTTTGAGGGTTTATGGGGGTTTTGATATGGAGCTTCAATTTATTCGATTGGGAAGTTTGTTTGAATTTGAGGGTTTTTGGGTTTTTTTAACTTATGTTTCTCGATTCTGTGTCTGTGCTCTGAGCTTTCTGATCTAATTATGTTTTGTGTTACTTTAATGTGAATTCTACAAGTGGAGTTAATCATCAACATTTTGGTGGTGGAATGATAGACTTAACATGTTGGGCAATATCTTGCTTTCACTGCAATTTTAACTCTCTATAGAAATTATATTCTAATGCGTATAGCTTGAGGTTTTAATTGTCCTCAATCATGAATATACTGAATCAATAAAAATGACAGTCTTAGCTTGCACTCAAAAGACCCCCATCTTGAATGTATGTTATTCTGCCTCATCGTTCTGACTGCATCCATCACAATCTGTAGCTTCTGGACCACACCCCTCACCATTTTGATCTGAAGAACAGAATCAACCATGTATGATGATTAACATCAAGTAAACAGGAGAAACTCATGAAGAAAATAAAATGTATCACTTAATAATAAACTTACAGGTACTTTGCCTCCCCTCATATTCAAAGTAACTTCCTGAGTGGACAAGTTGATATATGCTGGTCAATCCACACAAATATTGATGTAATGTTATGAAAGAAACATATGTGTTTAAAAAACATTATATCTCACAGCATCTGGTGTTTGGATTACATTGCTATAATACAATAGCGTTCTCTGTTCCAAAGTTTCATAAGGTGCCCCCATGTCTGAATACTTCTGATAACCTACAGCAGGTTAGAACTAGAGCGGTGCAGAGTATCTGTACAGAACCAGGAAATCCCACATTCCAACTCATAGTTCAACATACAGGCTATGCTTTCAGAGTTGTCAAGGCAGCAACAGATAACCTCCAAAGAAAACTTTACCTTTGAGGACGCAGCAACGACCAGGTGATATTCAGACTTAGAATCTACGAATGAAACTTGGGCTTCTCCTTGCAGCCTGTCTTGAAATGAACTTATAAACTAATCGAACACTATTAGACCCACCCTCATATAGGTGCATACTAAGAGTATCATTCTAGAATTTTCAGCTCTAGTGAATACTCATAATTCTTCTCCATTTTGAAACCTCATATAGTGTCTTGATTTCTTGATTTGTGGTCTTTTTTTGATTGGTGGTCTGCTGTTTATAAGGTTTAAGTGGCAGATGAAGCCTTGAGGTGGACATTTTTCTCGGGGCTTTTAGAACCAGTCTTGAAGTAGTTTGAGCAGGTATGCTTTGGTTGCAGTGGTTATTGAGAGTGATTTTAGAGACAAGTTATTAAGTTGCTGCAATATGGTTGAGGCTGGGTGAAAGAGTTTGCTCTTGGGAGTTGTCCTGAGCAATATAGATGCTGCGGCCATGTCTAGTAGATGGGATATGATGTGTAAGTTGGGATTGAAAACGTCTGCTTAAACCAAATTCACCAGTCGCCTTAGTGCATCTGGGATACTCAATATAGGTTGTAATACAGTCATATAGCCTGAGCTTTTTCTTAGGATATTTTAGCAACTTCTTTGATCTGAAATGGTCTATAAGAAGATAAATAAGTAGTTTATTTAATAGTTTTCGCAGACGCATCATAGGGTGTATTTTTTTTCTTCATGTCGCGGACATTTCAATTTGTGTGAGCAAATGAGTAACCAAATCCGATGGCTCTGGCTCTGGCTGTCAGAGTCTGATATTGAGTCAGGTTGTAGTACGTGTAGATAATTTCAAGCTATACTTTTACATGCTCATTTGCGAGGAAATCTGCTCCTGAAAACGAGTTTTTAGGGATCGATATGAGTGTAGCAACCCTGAGATCTGAATGAATGTGTACCTATTGGTAATGAGAAAGAGAGCTTCGTTTGAGGAAATTGTTCTTTTGTTGCACATAAAAAGGTGCTTGTAAGTGCTCTTTCTATCGGGTTATTTTGTTTTTGATGTTTGGATGTTGATGAAACCGAACTATTTTAATTCATGGGAAAGCAAGATCTTGATGGGATTGCGTAAGTTGTTTTTCTGAGACTAGCAAGTGCTTGCTGCACCATCTTGGGCAGCTCAAGATAGTGAGGAAACTCGACAGTTGTTGTAGGTACTGTTGGGTATGGCTGAAGCATACTTCATTCCCTTAATTACGATGAGACAGCTCATGTTTCACTTTTCTAATGACAGATCAATTGTGAATTTGATTGAAGGGGAATATTGGGATCTTCTCTGCCTTTTATTGTATATGAACTGCTGCATTTGTATATATTTTCTCTGCTCAACATTGCGTCGACACGATTGTTCCTAACCTTGGTCTAAGTGAGTAATTTTTCGCAATGGAATCGTACTGCCCGCATTAACATATTTAACATTCCCTTGAATTCTTGGTTGGGCCTGACCTAATATGTTTTTGTATATATTGTGTTAGATATGCAAATGGATGCTTTGCTGGGTGTTGTTTGTAACTTTGTATCGAGGAGTTTTTAGCACTAATAATTCTTTCTTTTTATAAAATACCAGGCCTCATTGTGTTAGACTTTGTATTTCCTCCTCATGCCTTCAATTTTTTTGATGCAAACAGGAAGCACATTTCATTACTTTAAGTCTTAAAGTTTTTCCACTTTTGACTATTTAAATGTATTTATAACAGCAAAATCTTGCTCTTATTTCTGCAAAAATAAGATGATTACAGGAATATTACGATATCAGTATGCTGTCTTTGGTTATAGTTATTCTGCCGATAAGAAATTAAGAGTATATTTTTCTAAGGAATTTCATTAAGCATTCTATGTGAATTACCCATAGTTTAAGTTCTAACTGGACCAAACGCAGAAAATCTAAATTATGATGGATTATGTAATATGGTTATATATATGTGACTTGGCTTTATATCAGGTAAGACTGCATATTTCTTTATTTTTTAGGACATTTTAGTTATTTAGTTTGAGAACCAAGGTAAAGTTATTGATGCAAAAGTTTTGAGTTAGAAAAACAATTTATTGATGAAAGACAGAAGACAACTTTAGTGGTGCCAAAGAAATGCAGTGGATGAATGCGACTTATTGAGTACTGTCTTTGCCATGTTCTGACTTTAATTTGATCTTGCAGATCAGTTGTATCGTAGCACTTCAATTCGGCTATTTCTAATGGCCTTTGTAACTATGTATATTTGGGTCTTGTTTTTGTTGTTTATTCTTGTTTGATGGTTTGTAGCCTGATGTTGGCTGTTTTCCGCTTACAGTAAGGATTGTGGCTCTTAGAGCTTCGTTAATTTTTTTACGTTTTCTAAAAATAATCTCTGTTTTCATATTGAAAATTAGTTTAAAAGTTTGATGGTTTGATGGTTTGTATCCTTTTTGACAGGTAAAAGTTGCGTGAGTCCTATTGAATCTAGTTCTGTTGTGCACGTGTCAAACTAAGGTAAACATTTTTCATTCAAATTTATTATCTATTTTAGATCCATGATTCTAACTGTCCCAATGTTGATTTAGAAGTATGTACTCTTTGTTATATATTAATATCATGGCTTGTTTACTCCTTTCTTTATTGTGTTTCTTTGTTCTGTTTTGAATTCATGTTCTATCAACAATGGATTGTCTTTACCTCAACTCAATTATTACGAGCCGCGAAAACATAGTTTTCCGGTATTAATGTTTTTAAGTTTGGTTTTTTCAGCCCAAGTAACTCTAGAACTGAACCGATATATATGTTGGTGTTTGGTAGAGTGACATATTCACACTAATTAGATAGTTTCTTCTCCTATATTTAAATACCCCATTGTCCGTTGTAGTTTTAGTCTAAATTAAGAATAGTAGATGACTTGTTCAATATTTGTTTCTGTTTTGACATATTTGTTGTTGCTTTAATTTGTAGATTCAAAGGTTTCAAGTGGCGATGGCAAAGAGTAGACACTTCTCCATTTCCATGATGAAGGATGTAATGTTACAGTTTATTCACAATTGATGGATATCGATGAGTGGGTCATTAAAATTATTAGTTGTGTTTGCATTTTTATTTATTGGCTAGAACAAGGAATTTGTCAAGTGGAGACAACACATTTATATTTGTTTGCATAGCTTCTTTGACTTAGCTTGTTTAGAGACTACTTAATTAGAATACTCTTTAGCTTTGGGTTTGCAAAGACTTTTTATTCATATTGGATTTGGATGATGTTAATTAATGGATAATTTATGATTATGTACTTTAATTTTGTTCGTTAGAATTTAGTTAATGTGATGGGTTTGGAACCCTTTGGTTTTGGTCTTACGTTAGGGCATGTGCCTTTGGTTTTAATTAGAATTTTGTTTTTAATGTTGATATTAGTTCTTAAAAAATTGCAAATTATGACGCTTTTAAGTGTTCATATTATGGCGCATTTGCCTACGTATGAAATTTTTTTTGGATATAAAAGCGTCCTTATTTTCAAATAAGCGTCACAATACTTTGACAATAAAAGCGTCACAATCGTTCCACATGGAAGTAAAAGCGTCAATTTCCATTGCAGTTCTCTTTTAAGCGTCATAATATGGAAGTATAGTGACTTCAAAGGCGTGGTTATATACCACGCTGAAAATAATGACGCTTTTTGTGACGCTTTCCAAAGCGTCACATGCAATATATGAGCTTTTTGCTGTCACAATAAGAAAAAAAAGCGTCGCAATTGGCCTTGTTTTTTTTGAGTGGTGGTGGTTCTGGTTCGTCGAATGTGTGTATTCGTTTGCTTGCAAATAAGATATTTGAACACAAGCTCCATTTTCCCGATTATTTTCGTCCTTTTCTTTTGCGTACTGCCATTTGTTATTATTGATCAAATTCGAATTTCTTCAAATTTAATTATTTTAGTTGTCGTTCGAATTTGTCTAGTGTTCTTTGTTATTGTTTGAGTTGTTATACTCCAGTTCAAAATTAATAATTGTTTTTGTTGTTTGATTTGTGTAGTTCAAATTTGTTGTTGTTTGTTGCTGAGCTTGATAAACTAACGCTGGGGTAATCGGTCATTTCGCAGCTGCTTGGTCAGTGAGGCTGTTAGGAGTAACGGGTCAAACAGGTCAAGGGTTCAAACATCATTCTAACTCTCACACCTTCTCTCTCCTCCAAAATAAAAAATCTAACGCTCCTTTGTACCCAGATTAATCATCTCTCGCTTGAAAACTTCGAAATCTTCGTCCAGTGATTCATTAACGAGTGAGAAACTCAATCTAGTTCGGTCGCAAGAAACTATTGAAGAGTGACGAAGAAGTCGGTAAGTGAAATGAGGGCAATATCAAATGTAATTAAAATATTTGTGGATTTAGGTCTGTTTTGGCTTAATTTGAATGTCTAAGCCTATACGCTAGATTTGGATTAGTGTCATGTAATTTTATGGACTGTTATTTTTTTTTGGAGAATAATGTGGTTTAATTTGTTCGATGAAATTGAATTGTTTGTTGGTTTGTTCGATGGCAAAAAGGGAGTTCAATTGTGGTAGCTTTTGTTCGAATGTTTTGTTCGATTTGAATATAATGGCGTAGCTTAATCTGTATAAGTGGTAAAGGAGTTCAATGTGATTGCATTTTGTTGTGAATTCAGTTAAATTGATTTAATTGGGTTGTTGTGAATTCAATTTGGTGATTGATTCAATTTGGTGATTGATTCAATTTGGTGATTGATTCAATTTGGTAAAGGAGTTCAAAAGTGCATTGATTCATGACCACTTTTGCATTAAACATCTGACATATTCATATTATATATAACAAGACTCCAAGACAATGTTGTATGAAAACATCAATGTATGTGTTCTTTCTCACTCTAAGCCAATTTAGAGCTTTTCACTATTCATTACGTTCGTATCCTTTCATTTCCTTTCTTTTCTTCCACTCTTTCTGTTACGTTCTTTATGTTACTATGTCCAGTCATAACTCCACTTCAGTCTCGGAGGAGGACCCTCCGATGGTTCGGTTTGGTCYAGTAATTAAATCAGAGGAGGATGATCGGGCTTTTGCTCGGGATTATTCACTGGCAATCATTGGGAATACATATGACTATAGAACTTTCTCTAAAGCTGAATTGCAAACTTGGGTGGACCAGTCATGGACTACCTCGGGGAACATTGTTGTTGAAACTGTGGGGAAACTGATTTTTTCCTTTTGTTCAAGTTGGGAGGATAAGAGCGGCCTCCTCGCTCATGGTACCATTAATTACGAAGGTGCTTTGATAGCATTAGTTCCATGGTTCCCAGGTGCTTCCATTTCAAATATCTGCCCTGATACGGTTGGTATTTGGGTGGTGCTGGAAGGATTACCTTTTCAGGAGGCACATACTCTGGCAACCTCTAGGCTTTTAGCAACTTTGGGGAAGATAATTAAGTTTGATGATTACTCAGCTTTAATAAGGAATTATCCAAGGGATCGAATTAGGGCTTTGGTTCGCATTGATCTAAACAATCCGTTGTTGCCGGGTGTATACTATGAATTTGCTCCGGGGGAGGTCACCTGGGTTGACTTTCGATATGAAGGTGTTTTTGAGTTCTATAAAGTGTGCGGCAAGGTGGGCCACAAGGCCACGAAGTGTCGTGAGGAGAAGAGAAGGACCGCTGAGTTTTTTGCAAGTAAGTTTGGGGTATTTGGCCATACATTGAAGGATCCCGTGGAACAAAATTTTTACACTAGTAAGATTAGGGGATTGAGAATGCTCCAGAAATTTAGAACAACGAAACTTAATCTCATATCACTTGCGTCTTTAGATCGGAATGAGGGTTTGCCTCGTGGGGTCAATGACAAGGGCTCTTCTGGGACAAATTCTCCTGGGCATGATAATGGGTCCTCCATGGAATTCGGGKCATCTGAGGAGAGTACGACTGTCAAACGTCGCAAACGACACAGTGAGTTCGATGACGAGTCGGATTTTGGCCAGCTGAAAAAACGTCGGATTAGGAAAGGCAAGAGGTTGAATTTAACTGTTCAAATTCCGGTGTACGATGTAAATGATTTCCTCACTGCGGCAATGGAGGTGGAGACTCCGATCAACAGTGACGCTGAAGAGTCAATAGTTGCGGCAAAGGAAATGAGGCTTGGTGACGTCAGTGGGGCCGGATTAATTACACTTGCTGGGTGTAATCCCCCGTAATTTTCGAATAATTATAAATGTATTTTYTATAAATATATTATGATTTATCGTTTAAAAAGATATATATTTTATTTGAAAGCGATTATTTTCATTTAAATTCTTATTTCATGATGGAAACCTATCTTTTCATTTTATCAAAAATAAATAAATAAATAAAATAAATAATTAAATTAAATTTTAACCTAGTAAAAATCGGAATCAGNAACTTTGATGATAAACCTTTGATGTTAAAACTTTGATGCAATGATGCTATGTTGAAACTTTAGAGTTGTAATTGAATGACAGACTGGCAGAGAGTGGCAAACAAGCCATGCTATATWTTTTTTTWAAATTTAAAGAAAACTAGTTGGCAGATCAATAACAGATCAGGTTCAGGTTCTAAATTTGAACCCGTTTAATAAACAGATCAGGCTCGGGTTTAAGAGGCACCAACCCATTTATAGTCGACCCGAACCCGGACCTGACCTGACCTGTTAAGCACCCCTAGTTGAGATATCCGATCCGAACCTGACCCGTTAATTTAGCGGATTGTATCGTGTTATTGCTCTTTTTAGAAACTCGYGTGTTCAACGATTAATGTTTTAAATCGATGTTAAAATTATGAAAATTTCCTACTATGCCCCTGAGGTTATGCTTAATAGTTAATAGTTTTGTTTTTTTTTTTACAAAGGCTAAAATAAAAAAGTTAAACTTTTCGGCCATATCCCTTAGTAGGGATTACAATTACAATAATTCTAAAGCAATGTAACATAGCAATAAGGTCCATGATGTCGTTGCGCACTCCAAGAAGTCTTCTGTCTTCCGTTGCTGAATCGTTGAATAGTTTTAGGAAAAAGTTTGTGTTGGTAACTACGTCAATGTGGAGGAGACTTTTACGGATGACCTCCTTCAGCAAAGAGATGAAGCACAAAGCTACTCCTTTTAGGTTATTGGTCGTGTCGTAGTATTCATTTTCTTCCATGGAGTTATTATCCAGATGATTGATGTTCCAAGAGATATGGCAGCGTCCTTTAATAAAGTTTACTAAACTGAAGTTGGTAATAGTCTTGGTGTAGCATCTAGGTTAATAGTTAATAGTTGATGTATCTTGAGATTTTTAAATTACCCCATATACTTCTGAGGTTAGGGGTTAATAGCTCAATTACCCTTATGACTAACGATCGTTAAATTTCCGTTAATTTAACCTTAATTGCTACTTTTTAAATTTTTAACAAAAAAAAAACTTTAATAATTACTTCTTCTTGCTTCTGTTTCCTCCACCCTTCTCCCTCCTTCATGGCTATATTTTTTCTCTTCTCAACTAATCTTTTTTATTTTAAACATCAACAACAAATTAGAACAACGACAACAATAATTTCGAACAACAATAACAACAAATTTGCCATCAACAACAAAAAATTCGACTTTGATCGAATTCGAGTTTAAACAACAACAAGAACAACAATTTGTTCAAATTCGAATTTGAACAAGTAAAAACAACAACAATTCGAATCTGGTTTAGTCGAATTAGTATCAAGAACAATACGAATTAATGTTAGTTTTTCTATTTCCTGCTTGTGGGTGGTGGGTTCATGGGTTGGCACTGTGAGCCGTGTGTCACGGGTCCCGTGGGTTGGTGGTCGTGGGTTATGTGTGCTTGTGTGTACGAAACTAGGTTGGAGTCGTGGGTGCCACTACAACAAATTGAGGTTTATAATGACGCTTTTGCTGCGACGCTTTAGTAAAGGGTCGCACAAATAAACTAGGCAAAAAAATGAAATGCATATAATGACGCTTATAAAAGTCCATATAAATTTTGACTATTAAAAGTGTCACAATTCACTTGCAACTCACAATTAYATGACAGTTTTAATATTTTTAGAAATAAAAAATTTATTTTTTTAATAACTGTTGCCCGTTAATATTGCTCCACTACTGATCCCTACTGCAACTAGTATACTTTGAACCGCTTCAATTCTCTTGCTTCTTTTCTAAACCAAAACATATGCATGCATATTCAGATTATTCACCACCTTCATTCAAC
>SNQN01002399.1:0-25924 GCA_008642245.1 Bassia scoparia | reverse complement strand
CAACAATGAACATCCATCATCATCATCACTTCCATTGCTCGATCACAACTAAATCGACCATGACATCAACAATTCTATTTTCATTATTATGAATTCAATTGAGAATTAGAAGAAGCTTTTGTTTATTTCATACGCCAATTGCCAATTATTTCGTTTTCATTCGATCAAGAAGGAGTTTTATTTCAATCTCAATTCGATCAAAGAAGTTACAAAAATTACTGGAAATTTTGAGGTAAGATTTGTTTCAATTGCATCTCAATTTTAGTTATGTGCAAGCATCTGAATAGGTCGACTTTTGTTTCTAATTTGTGATTAATAATTGTTTGAAAATTCTAGGTTTGAATAAGATTTGGTTTGTTTGATTTTCATGGTTCATAAGGGTTCGACTAGGTTAGAAATAACATGCTCAATTATTATTATTAGAATTTTTATTTTATTTTTTGGCTCAAAAGCTTTTAATGAGCGTCAAGTTTTATGGGATTTGAGGTTTGAGGGGTTTTGATTATGGAGCTTCAAATTTTATTCGATTGGGAAGTTTGTTTGAATTTGAGGGTTTTTGGGTTTTTTATTATGTTTCTCGATTCTGTGTCTGTGCTTGAGCTTTCTGATCTAATTATGTTGTGTACTTTAATGTGAATTCTACAAGTGAGTTAATCATCAACATTTGGTGGTGATGATAGACTTACACAATTTGGTTCAATATCTTAGCTTTCACTGTGCAATTTTAACTCTCTATACAAATTATAATTCCTATGCGTATAGCTTGAGGTTTATAATTGTCCTCAATCTGAATATATGAATCAATAAAAATAAGTCTTACTTGCATCAAAAGACCCCCATCTCTGAATGGTATGATTATCTGCTCAATCGTCTCTGACTCATCCAATCACAATCTGTAGCTTCCTGGACCAGCACCCCTCACCATTTGATCTGAAGACAGAATCAACCATGTATGATGATTAACCCAAGTAAACAGGAGAAACTATGAACGAAAATAAAATTCACATCACTTAATAATAAACTTAGCAGGTACTTGCTCCCCTCATATTCAAAGTAACTTCGAGTGGACAAGTGATATATGCTGCAATCCACACAAATATTGATGTAATTTACTGAAAGAAACCATTAGTGTTTAAAAAACAATTATATCTCAACAGGCATCTGGTGTTGGATACATTGCTACTAATCAATAGCTTCTCTGTTCCAAAAGTTTCATAAGCCCATGTCTGAATACTTCTGATAACTAGACAGCAGGTTAAAAACTAGAGCGTGCAGAGTATCCTCCGTAGCAGAACCGCAAATCCACATTCACAACTCATAGTTCCACATACAGCATATGCCTTTCAGAGTGTTCAACGGCACCAACACATAACCTCCAAAGAAAACTTTACCTTTGAGGACGGCAGCAACGACCAGGTGATATGCAAGACTTAAGATCTACGAATGAACTTGGGCTTCCTCCTTGACAGCTGTACTTGAATGATTATAACATAAACGAACACTATAGATCCCACCCCTCATATAGTGCATATAAGAGTATCAATTCTAGAATTTGTCAGCTGCTAGTGACAATACTTCAAATTCTCTCCATTTTGAATACCTCATAATAGTGTCTTGATTCTCTGATTTGTGGTCTTTGATTGGTGGTCTGCTGTTTAAAGGTTTTAAGTGCAGATGAAGCACTGTGAGAGTGAACAATTTTCTCGGGGCTTTAGAACAGTCTTGAATTAGCTTTGAGCAGTATGTTTGGTTGCGTGGTTATTGAGAGTGATTTAGAGACAGTTATTAAGTTGCTGCAATATGTTGAGGTGGGGTGAAGAGTTTGCTTTGGGAGTTGTCCTGAGCTAATAGTAGATGCTGCTGGCCATGTCTAGTAGATGGGATATTGATGTGTTGGGATGAAAACGTCTGCTTAACACCAAATTCACAGTCCCTTAGTGCATCTGGGATATCAATAATAGGTGTAATACAGTCATATAGCCTGAGCTTTTTCTTTAGGATATTTTAGCAACCTTCTTGATCTGAAATGGTCTAATAAGAAGATAAATAAGTAGTTTATTTAATGTTCTTCGCAGACCATCATAGGTGTATTTTTTTTCTTCTATGTCCGGACATTTCAATTTGTGTGAGCAAATGAGTAACCAAATCCGATGGCTCTGGCTCTGGCTGTCAGAGTCTGGATATTGACGTCAGGTTGTAGTACGTGTAGATAATTTCAAGCTAGTACTTTACATGCTCATTTGGCGAGGAAATCTCTCCCTGAAAACGAGTTTTTAGGGATCGATATGAGTGTAGCAACCCTGAATCTGAATAGAATGTGTAGCCTATTTTGGTAAGAGAAAGAGAGCTATCGTTTGAGGAAATTGTTCTTTTGTTGCACATAAAAGGTGCTTGTAAGTGCTCTTGTCTATCGGGTTATTTGTTTTTGATGTGGATGTGATGAAACCGAAACTATTTTAATTCATGGGAAAGCAAGATCTTGATGGGATTGCGTAAGTTGTTTTTCTAGAGACTAGCAAGTGCCTTGCTGGCACCATCTGGCAGCTCAAGATAGTGAGGAAACTCGACAGTTGTGTAAGGTACTGTTGGGTATGGCTGAAGATACTTCATTCCCTTAATACGATGAGACACTCATGTTTCACTTTTCTAATGACAAGATCAATTGTGAATTTGAGTTGAAAGGGGAATATTGGGCCATCTTCTCTGCCTTTTATTGTATATTGAACTGCTGCATTTTATATATTTTCTCCTGGCTCAACATTCGTGTACACGATTGTTCCTAACCTTGGTCTAGTGAGTAAATTTTTCGCAATGGAATCGTACTGCCCGCATTAACATATTTTAACATTTCCCTCTTGAATTCTTGGTTGGCCTGCCTAATATGTTTTGTATTATATTGTGTTAGATATGCAAAATGGATGCTTATGCTGGGTGTTGTTTGTAACTTTGTATCGAGGAGTTTTTAGCACTATAATTCTTTCTTTTTTATAAAATACGCAGCCTCATTGTGTTAGACTTTGTATTTCTCCTCATGCTTCATTATTTTTGATGCAAACAGGAAGCAAGCATTTCAATTACTTTAAGTCTTAAAGTTTTTCCAACTTTTGACTATTTAAATGTATTTATAACAGCAAAATCTTGCTCTTATTTCTGCAAAAATAAAGATGATACAGGAATATTTACGATATCAGTATGCTGTCTTTGTTATAGTTATTCTGCCGGATAAGAAATTAAGAGTATTTTTTCTAAGGAATTTCATTAAGTCATTCTATGTGAATTACCCATAGTTTTAAGTTCTAATGGACCACAAACGCAGAAAATCTAAATTATGATGGATATGTAATATGTTATATATATGTGCTTGGCTTTATATCAGGTAAGACTGCATATATTCTTTATTTTTTAGGACTTTTAGTTTATCTTAGTTTGAGAACAGCAAGTGTAAAGTTATTGATGCGCAAAGTTTGAGTAGAAAAACAATTTATTGATGAAAGAC
Source organism: Bassia scoparia (assembly GCA_008642245.1). Classification (NCBI taxonomy): domain Eukaryota; kingdom Viridiplantae; phylum Streptophyta; class Magnoliopsida; order Caryophyllales; family Amaranthaceae; genus Bassia; species Bassia scoparia. The sequence continues at coordinate 22,428 of SNQN01002399.1, read as the reverse complement.
AAGAAGACAACTTTAGTGGTGCGCAAAAATTCATGGATGAATGACTATTGAGTACTGTCTTTGCCATGTCTGACTTTAATTTGACTTTGCAGATCAGTTGTATCGTAGCACTTCCAATTTCGGCTATTTCTAATGGCCTTGTAACTATGTAATTTGGGTCTTGTTTTTGTTGTTTATTCTTGTTTGATGTTTGTAGCCTGATGTTGGCTGTTTTCGCGCCTTACAGTAAGGATTGTGGCTCTTAGAGCTTCGTTAATTTTTTTACGTTTTTAAAAATAAATTCTCTGTTTCATAATTGAAAATTAGTTTAAAAAGTTTGATGGTTTGATGGTTTGTATCCTTTTGACAGTAAAAGTTGCGTGAGTCTATTTGAATCTAGTTCTGTTGTGCACGTGTCAACTAAAGGTAAACATTTGTTCATTCAAATTTATTATTAGTTTTAGATCCATGATTCTAACTGTCCCAATGTTGATTTAAAGAAGTATGTACTTTCTTTGTTATAATATTAATATCATGGCTTTGTTTTACTCGCTTTCTTCTATGTGTTCTTTGTTCTGTTTTGAATTCATGTTCTATCAAGCAATGGATTGTCTTTACCTCAACTCAATATTACGAGACCGCGAAAACAGTAGTTCCGGTAATTATGTTTTTAAGTTTGGTTTTTCAGCCCAAGTAACTCTAGAATAAACTGAAGCCGATATATATGTTGGTGTTTGGTAGAGTGACATATTCAACTAATAGATAGTTTCTTCTCCCTAATATTTAAATACCCCATTGTCCGTTGTAGTTTTTGCTAAATTAAGAATAGTAGATGACTGTGTCAATATTTGTTTCTGTTTGACATATTTTGTTGTTGCTTTAATTTGTAGATTCCAAAGGTTTCAAGTGGCGATGGCAAAGAGTAGACACTTCTCCTTTCCATGATGAAGGATGTAATGTTACAGTTTATTCAACAATTGATGATATGATGAAGTGGGTCATAAAAATTATTAGTTTGTGTTTGCATTTTTATTTATTTGGCTCAGAAACAAGGAATTTGTGCAAGTGGAAGACAACACTATTTATATCTTGTTTGCATAGCTTTCTTTGACTTAGCTTGTTTAGTAGACTACTTAATTTAAGAAATACTCTTTAGCTTTGGGTTTGCAAAAGAACTTTTCTTATGCATATTGGATTTGATGATGTAATTAATGGATAATTTATGATTATTGTACTTTAATTTTGGTTCTTAGAATTTATAGTTAATTGATGGGTTTGTGAACCCCTTTTGGTTTTTGTCTTACGTTAGGGCCATGTGCTTTGGTTTATAATTAATAATTTTTGTTATTAAATGTAGTATTAGTTCTTAAAAAAAATTGCAATTATGACGCTTTAAAGTGTTTATAATTATGCGGCATTTGCCTACGTATGAAAGTTTTTTTGGATGTATAAAAGCTCTCTATTTTCAAATATAGCGGTCACAATACTTTGACAATAAAAAGCGTTCACATCGTGTTCCACATGGACATGTATAAAAGCGTCACATTCCATTGCAGTGTCTCTTTTAACGTCATATATATGAAGTAGTACTGTGACTTCAAAGGCGTGGTTATTTAACCACGCTGAAAATAGATGAACGCTTTTTTGTGACGCTTTCGCTCAAGAGCGTCACAAATGCAATATATGACCGCTTTTGCTGTCTACAATAAGAAAAAAAAGCGCCGCAATTGGCCTTTTTTTTGAGTGGTGGTGTTCTGGTGCGTGAATGTGTGTATTGTCGTTGCTTGGGCAAATTAAGAATAATTTGAACACAAAAGCTCCATTTTTCGCGATTATTTCGTCCTTTTCTTTTGCGTACTGCCATTATGTTATTATGATCAAATTCAAGATTTCCTTCAATTTAATTATTTGTTGTCGGTTCGAATTGTCATGTGTCTTTGTTATGTTTTGAAGTTGTATACTCCAGTTAAATTAATAATTGTTTTTGTTGTTTGATTTGTGTAGTTAAGATTTGTTTTGTGTTGTTGCTTAGAGGCTTGAATAAACGTAACAGCTGGGGGTAAATCGGTCATATTCGCAGCTGCTTTGGTACAAGTGAGGCTGTTAGAGTAACGGGTCAAACAGGTCAACAGGGTTCAAACATCATTCTAACTCTCACACCTTCTCTCTCCTCCCAAAAATAAAAATCTAGACGCTCACTCTTGTCGCTCCAGATTAATCATCTCTCGCGTTGAAAAACTTCGAAATGCTCGTCAAGTTTCCATTAACGAGTGAGAAACTCAATCTAGTTTCGGATTGCGCAAAAACTCTCCATTGAAGAGTGACGAAGAAAGTCGGTGTTGAAATGAGGGCAAATGCAAATTAATTAAAATATTTGTGGATTTAGGTCTGTTTTGGCTAATGATATGTCTATAGCCTATATACGCTAGATTGGATTGATGGGTGTCATGTAATTTTATGGACTGTTATTTTTTTTTTGGAGAGAATAATGTTTTATTGTTCGATGAAATTGAAATTGTTTGTTCGTGGTTGTGTCGATGGCAAAAGGTGAGTTAATTGTGGTAGTTTGTTCGATATGGATGTTTTTCGACTTTGATATAATATGGCGTACTTAATTGTTAAGTGGTAAAGGATTCATGTGATTGAATTTTGTTGTGAATTCAGTAAATGATTTAATTGGGTTGTTGTGAATTCAATTGGTGATTGATTCATTGTGATTGATTCAATTTGTGTAAAGGAGTTCAAAAGTGCATTGATTCATGACCACTTTTGGCATTAAACATCTGACGATATTCATATTATTATATAAAAGAAACTCCAAGACAATGTTGTATGAAAACATCAATGTATGTGTTTTTCTCACTCTAAGACCAATTTAGAGCTTTCACTATTCATATGACGTTCGTATCCCTTCATTTCCTTTCTTTTCTTCCACTCTTCTGTTACTTCTTTATGTTACTATGTCAGTTCATGATACTCCACTTCAGTCTCGGAGGAGGACCCTGCCGATGGTTCGTTTGGTTCTAGTAATTAAATCAGAGAGGATGATCGGGGTCTTTGCTCGGAGGATATTCATGCAATGCATGGGAATACATATGACTATAGGAACTTTTCTCTAAAGCTGAATTGCAACATTGGGGTGGACCAGTCATGGACTACCTCGGGAACATTGTTGTTGAAACTGTGGGAAACTGATTTTTTCTCTTTTGTGTCAATTGGAACGGATAAAGGCGGCCTCCACCGCTCATTTTGTATCCGATTAATTAGAAGGTCTTGATAGCATAGTTTCATGGTTCCAGGTTTGCTCCATTTCAAGATACGCCCTGATACGTGGGCATTTTGGGGGTGCTGGGAACGATTACCTTAGGAGGCAATACCTGCAACCTTCAGCTTTTAGCAAACTTTGGGAAGATAATAATTGATGAACTTGCAGCTTTAATAAGAATATCCAGGGATCGAATTCAGGCTTTGGTTCGCATGATCGTAAACAATCCGTTGTTGCCGGTTTGTGTTAATGCTATGCAATTTGCTCCGGGGGAGGTCAGCTGGGTTGAACTTCGATAGTGAAGGTGTGATTCTATAGAGTGTGCGGCATATGGGGCCACAAGCCACGAAGTGTCGTGAGAGAAAGACAGACCAAGTAGACCTTTATTGTTTCAAGTAAGCTTGGGGTCATTGGCCATAACAGTTGAAGGATCCCGGGAAACAAAATTTTACCAGAAGATAGGGATTGAGAAGCTCCAGAAATTTAGAACAAAGCAATAACCTCAATCTCATATCATTGCGTCTTAATCGGAATAGGTTTGCACTCGTGGGGTATGACAGGGCTCTTTTGGACAAATTCTCGCTGGGCAGTATAATGGGTTCCATGGAATCGGGTCACTGAGGAAAGTACGACTGTCAAACTCGCAAAGACACAGAGTGACTGATCGAGTCGGGTAATTTTTGCCATCAGCTGAAATAATACTCGGATAGGAAGGCAAGGAGTGTGAATTTAACTGTTCAAATCCGGTTACGATGTAAATGACCTCACTGCGTCAATGAGGTGAGGATCTCCGATCAACAGGGGATGACGTGAAGAGTCAATAGTTGGGGCATAGGAAAGGGCTGTGAACGCAGTGGGCCGGATTAATACACTTGCTGGGTTGGTGAATCCCGCGTAATTTCGAGAGATAATTATGAATGTATTTTCTATAAATATAGTTAGATTATCGTTTAAAAAGATCATATCTTATTTGAAATCAGCGATTATTCATTTAAATTCTTTTCATGATGGAAACCATTTTCATTTAACAAAATAAAAATAAATAAAATAATAATCTAATATTAAATTTAACCTAGTAAAAAATCGAACAGGTAAAGGGTTTATTTCCTTGCTTTCTAAAACCACTCCATCGCAACCTTCATTCATTAATTTATTTCAAAACAAAAAAAAAGAATAAGAAAATGAGAAGAAAAGGAAGCCGAGACAAAGAGAGAGAGGAGGAGAGAGGAAGCCAACAGCAACCAGCGCCGTCCCGTGTCCGTTAGCTGCGACACGGAGCCGCTCCGTGCCTCGTGCGCCTGCACTAACAAGAGCCTGCCCTTGGTGCCATCGCCTGTGCATCTGAGCGCGACTGTTGCGTGTCCGTGCAGCGTGGTTGTTGTGCTGGTTCCGTGCTGCTGGCTTGCTCGCCTACTGTCGCTGCAACAACCGGCCCGTCCACACACCTGTACACCACCTTTCGGTCGTTTCCTCTCTTGCTCCTTATATGTTTTCCCTTCCTCACCCATAATCAATCAGTTATTTGTTTAATTTCAAGTACTTACAATCAAATTGTTATATGGCTTTGAGTGTAAATCTCATGAATTGTTTTGATGATTCAATTAGATAGGAAATTCAGATTAATTAGAAGAAATTAGGACATTAAATGGGGTTTTGATAGTTTGATATTAAAATGGTTGTTTGTGATGATATGATGGTATGAAACAAAAGTTGAAATTTTGGGCTCTTAAACAAAATTTCAGATTGTATTAAGGCGTTTCGATGATTTTAAATAATGTTTAGTGTGAAATACTGTTTTGTGATATATATACATTAAACAAGCGTAAACCTTGTTTTTTATGCAAGTTTGAATAAATTTCAATTGGGTTATTGAATATTTTTGAAGCTATTAGTAATTGAAATAAATGGTTTTTCTACTAAAATCATCATAACTTAAATATATAAGTACTACTAGTATAAAACATGTTTTGAAATGTTGAAAGGTTTTTGGACGAAAAAAGAAAATTTTCAGTTATTTAAATGAATTAACAGCGAGTTCCTTGGTTAAAAGATATAATTGTCATGATTTAAAACTAGAACTACAGTATAGTATTCTAGCTAATTAAATGAAGGGTTTTGAGGTATAAAACAACATTGTTCGAATGGTTTTTCGACGGCTTGTACACTCTCAGTATTTTGTATAATTACTGCAAATTATTGATTCATTTTGTAAAATGAATAGGAGAGACTTCGTAGAGGCGATTTCTGAGTATGGATGACTTCTTATTCAATGCGTCAGTAACGACTACTTCTGGAAGTCCTGACGTATTGTTATTATAGCCTTGATGTTAGATGTTTCCTGGATAGTCTGGAGTCACGAATAAGGTCAATCTATTTGTGATGGATCGATAATTAAAACTGTGGAAATATTGAGTGATTGGTTTTTCAGTGAGATTGATATGAGGATGATATAGTCTATTGCCTATATAAATTGGTTGTCCGTGAGGTTACATGGAGTCAAGGTATAACCTTCGCAGTCAGAGTTCTATAATATAAGGATGAATAAGGGGGAAGTTGCTACCCATGAGGGTTATTTATTATCCCGTTCATGATATGATGTGTGAATCGAGTAAAGGAAGTATATCATCATTTGACTGAGTTATGTTGGCTTGTTCACAACAGTATCAATGAAATGGAACAGGTTGTGTTAAAAAGAGTTCGATTGAAATGGGTCGTTTGTAGATCACGTGAAGTGTCTATAATTAACTGTAAAATAACTTATGAATGAAGTCATAAAACACTGGATGTTGCACGTCTAGAGAGTTGACAATCAGGGTTGGGTGCTATTGCGCCTATCAGGCCTACATACGGCCTGTATGATCTAAAAACGGGGATCTATTCAATATTTTAATTTATCATCCAAAGGGTTATAAATGGTTTAGTTTAGAACTCCTCGAGCTACACTAGTGACGGAGTCGCCATTCGCCATAATGGTTATTGAATTTTGTATGCACGTTCGACGGACGCATGGGAGGAAACTAGTCAGCTTGTCGTGTACGGATTCGAATTGGCACCTTGGATCCTGGTTGAATGTGGCAACCGTCGTGTGTCTGTTGAATTGGCACCAATTTTTCTGGATGGTACACTGCTGTCCATATCATAGAAATTAATCAAAATATTGATCATTTATTGAGTCGATTAAGCTACTGCCAGTTACCCTAGTCCAACAAAGGTAGTTGAGAATTTGGGATGTATTTGTTTGAGGCAGCTGTATTATAGATGTTAGTTGATAGGTTTGTTGAGTGTTGGACAGCTGTATAGAATTGTATAGTGTTAATGGTTATGAACACCACAATGTGTTTCTCTGGTTTAAGGCAGTGCGTAACTCGTATTCCATTTTTAGGGAATCGCGTCGTTTGTTTCTGATTCGTAATTGTATGTACTGCCAGCTTTGCTATGTGTCTTGTTTGTTTTGTTTCGCCACATGTTCTTCTTTGGTACCTTGTGAGACCTATTCATTTGAAATATTGGGGGCAAACATTATCCACGGTTTAACACAAGTGACTAGACTATGGATGAATTGGTTGAGTGAGACACGTAGCTGATAGTTTTATGCATCGGTGAGACTCTTCAGAACGTTGATATTCAGATTTGCTATGTTTAAAGAAAAAGGGTTTCCTTGTTTTGGCAAATAAGGGCGCGAATGGTTCAAACCTGTTAAAACAGTTTTACATATGGGATTTAAATACCTATTGGTTTGAAATTTTGCGCACAACTGATTTCACGCTCAATTTGTGATATAGCCTAAATGTTTACATCGTGGCGGGACATGCCATAGATCTCCGTATGTATTCTTTTTATTTCAGCAGGTAAATGTGAGAATTATTGGGGAGTGTTACATCGGGTCTGTCCTTTTAAAAGTAAGGGAGGTGGCGTCATTTACACCCCAATTATCTCGCCTAAATGAGACGGGAGAGCTAATGTCCAACAAGGGAGGGTTTCAACCACGCGGGTCAACAGCTATGAAGGACATCCTATACTGCTGACCGCGCAGTCCTCAGGGTGTGCGCTCTCCAAGCTGCGCTTCCCCAGTACCATTACTAACCTTTGTTGAACTCTGATTCACTATCACTTAATTGGCTGATGTCACTACTACGACCACACTATTTATGGTTAGTAGATCATGAAAGATTTGGTAATCACTTCAGTTAAAAAATCCTGAGTATCTAGGTTCCTGATAAATTATTTAATTCATTTCCCTCTGTCAGAGAGTTAACCATATTAAGCTGTTTCGACAAACACTCATTTAACCATTATGTTACCATAATTCTGATTTGCTATGTTTTAAAGGAAAAAGGGGTTTTGCCTTGGTTTGCAAATAAGGGCCGTAATGGTTCCAACTTGTTAAACGAGTTTTACATATTGGGATTTTAATACCTTGGTTTGAAATGTTTGCGCTAACTTGATTTCCGCTGCAATTTGTGATTTTAGCCTAAATGTTTTAACACGTGGCGGTGACATGCCAATGATTCTCCGTATGTTAGTTTATTTATTTCACAGGTAAAGGTGGAGAATTATTGGGGTGTTACACTGGGTCCTGTCCTTTYAAAAGGAAGGGAGGTGAGGCGTCATTACACCCCAATTTATCTCGCGTAAAGAGACGGAAGCTGAATTGTCCAACAGAGGGGGTTTCCAACCCTATTTYGCGGGGGTCAACAGCTATGAAGGACACCTAGACTGCTGACGCTCAGTCTCCTGCAGGGGTGTGCGTCTCCAAGCTGCTCTCACCAGGTACCATTACTAAGCCTTTGCTTGACYTGAGTTCCACTATCACTATTGCTATGTCTACTACCCCAACCACCTTATTTATGGTTAGTAGTATCATTGAAAGATTTGGTATCACTTCAGTTAAAAATCCTTTGAGTATCTTAGTTCCTGATAACTTCATTTATTCATTCCCTCTGTCAGAGAGTTTATACCATTTTAGTCWGTTTCGACCAAACACTCATTTAAACCATTTATGGTTACCTAATATTTTCTGGAAATGGACCAATCGTCTCCCCCCTGGAAACACTCCCCTATTTATACCAGTCTTTTGACTGGTTGCTTTCATTATCCACCAACTTCTTCTCTCAACCACATTTTATCTTATCCATCACTGCTTTTTTCCTCTTTTCCACCAAACATGAATTCCCCCCCTCCCTTCAAGAACAGATGAGAAGTTATGGTTTGGAAGTATTAGGAGGAATCTGCATGTGCATGAGGGAGACCGAGTGCTTGTCCCTATATTTTCGCTTTGTGATCCCTTTTACCCMCAGCCCAATTATTTCAGCCCATTTCCACTACCAACAATACTAGAAGAGTCAGGCCCAGTCAGTTGTGAAGAGGAACTACTTGAAGTTGCTTTGAGACAAAGGGCTTCGAGAGAGCAAGTGTCACAAAGCAGCCCAGGTCAGGTAGTTGGTCAGTCATCTCGGCAAAATCGTATTTCACCTTCGAGTCCGCTTGATAGCCATCAAATATCAGGCCCAATGATTTGGACANTATTAGGAGGAATCTGCATGTGCATGAGGGAGACCGAGTGCTTGTCCCTATATTTTCGCTTTGTGATCCCTTTTACCCACAGCCCAATTATTTMAGCCCATTTCCACTACCAACAATACTAGAAGAGTCAGGCCCAGTCAGTTGTGAAGAGGAACTACTTGAAGTTGCTTTGAGACAAAGGGCTTCGAGAGAGCAAGTGTCACAAAGCAGCCCAGGTCAGGTAGTTGGTCAGTCATCTCGGCAAAATCGTATTTCACCTTCGAGTCCGCTTGATAGCCATCAAATATCAGGCCCAATGATTTGGACARCACCAAATTTTGATGAAGTGTTGGACAACTCTCCAGACCAACCTTTCTCTTTCCCAGAGGTCCAGCAAGACCCTTTACCAGCCTTAAATTTGTCGGATCTTGACTACCCAATGGATATTTGGTCTAAATTACAGTTACAATTTCTGAYTGAACCGTTGGTGAATATATGGGGAGATGAAGGGGGCTCTTCGTCTTCGTTCTACCAAAGCCCATCTGAAGGCCCACTGAATCCCAATCCGGAGGTGAACCCTAATGAGCCTGGGGTTATAAATGATTCGGTGCTGAATGAAAACGTTGTCAAGGATCCAACTCAACAGTCGGCTAATCACTTTATGAGGATCATTACCATTGTGTCCTCCGACTCTGAGGGGGATATTATGGGGGGAAAGAGGAAGAGAGTGGGCTGCTGTGGTGGGAGAAAATCGGTGAAGCAGATCAAGAAAGAGCGACGGCGAAGGACACAAGCTTTGGAGAAGGATGCGGAGGGCATTCAAAGGCGTTTTGATGCGGTTTGTGATATGTTCAAGAAGCTTAAGTATGAGGAGAATGAGTCTGATGATTCTGAGGAAGATGAGGAAGGGAAGGTCTTTTCAGTTACTGACAGCTTGTTGCAAACTAAGACTTACTATGAGGAGGATGACTCAGGGGGAGCACATCAGGGAGAAGGTGTGCATGAAAGTTCCATGCAGGGACGTAACTTGCATGATTCCCAGGATCAGGCTTTGCAAAATGTTGATGGGGTGGCTCAGGTGTCTACAGGCCCAGAGGCTGGCCAAAAGCCTCAGGGGGSCCAATGAAGGCACTAGCTTGGAATTGTAGGGGTTTGAAGACAGAGGGGACCCTTKCAATTCCACACCTGAAGTGGTTAGTTGCTAGAACTAGCCCAGATTTTGTTTTCCTCTCTGAAACCAAATCGGCAGTGGATGATGTTTTTCCTATTTTTAGTAAATTAGGTTTTACAGGTTGTACTGGTGTTGATGCAGTAGGGAGTTCTGGGGACTTTTCTTTAGTTGTTCCCCTTGTCCTGTGGAAGTGCTCTGCTAGCTTGTTTGTTCACTGTTATGAGCTTACTTCTCCTTATTGTTGTTTTTTGTATTATGTGTCCCTATTTGGAGGATAGACAAAGTGTGTTGGATCAATCATATCTGCGCATTCTATCAGGAGCTGCATGTTTTCTGGTGACTTCAACCACTTTATCACTTAAGTTGGGGGTGTGGATCCTCTGAGAGGGGGCGGGCGTGACTGCTTTGTAAATGGAAGTGTTGTGTCAAAAAGTGGACATTGATTCCATCGTTCATTACTGTAAAATATAGGGAGACCTGAGTTATTTATGAAGAACTTGATGGAGCCTATGGGAATGTGCTGGGTCCACTATTCGGAGAGTTTTGTCAGAACATTGCTTCTGGTGCGTCTCTTCTCTGTTCCACCTCCCCAAACCTATCTAGAGAGCTCTGAATGGCGCAGTTGCGGTGGAGCATTCTCCCTCATCGACTGTTATACACCTGCTCTCATTCCACTCAGATGCTAGTTTGTCCTGACCGCCGGTGGAACATTCTTTGCGAAGTAAGGGTGGTTCTGATTGCAGTGACATGGCGTATTGGGTACATTCACGCCAGGAGTTAAGTCAGACAACAGACTTAGACCGGGCACGCCGGCACCATCGACTTCGCCGATGAGACTTGTATGCATGGCCGGCGCAGAGATCACCCAATACTGGATAAGGTGCAAAGAACCGATGGGAGTATGGGGCGGAGCCATGCACAAGGTTTTATTCTTCACATGTTGTTAATCAAGGAATCCAAAATGAGGGTGCGGGCTATAAAGTGATTTGGGATTTGGGCATTTCGATCCCAGGCTGGGAAATTTGTGGACATTGCAAGGATTATCAAAGGTTATGTGGCGCAGATCAGATAGTCCCCTGGCATGGTGTTAGAGAAAGGTTTTGGCATGCATGGTTCTTGCTTGAACAAGAGCAGATAAACTCACTTCTGAGGTTTCCGTTTGGATGTAAGAAGCCAGTCTCTTTCATGCGCCTCTAAGGTACCTACAGATGAATCCTCACCGCCTTTCGTTTCACGCGTTAGATGGTCAGGACGTTTGGCAGCAGTTCTCATTTTTACCCTGGAATTGGCTGAGGAGTATGTCTTCCTGTTGCTACGAGGCCTCCAGAGGTTCAAGTATAGCCCATAGCCTAAGCACACATTTACAAATTATTCGCCATGTTTGGTTCAGGGAGGCATCGGTTCTGGGGATTTGATTGATGAGTTCCAAAATGCCTTTGTGGTGGATAGACTCCTAGTGTATTCATTTGGCTCATGAGCTTATATAATTAGAGAAGGAACTTTGGAACGGTATACGAGGCAATTCTCAAGGTGGATTTGAACAAGGCACATGATAGGATCAATTGGTTTTTCCTYTGGGACGTGTTGCGTGCGTTTGGGTTCCCTGAGTCTTGGGTTGGGTGGCTGAAGATGTGTGTTGAAAGTGTGTCTTATTCGATCCTGTTGAATGGTGTGCCTACAAGGGTGTTTAAGCCAAACGCGGGCCTCAGACAAGGTGACCCTCTATCGCCTTACTTGTTTCTCTTGTGTATCGAGGTCCTATCCCGCAAACTTACACAGTTACAACAACAAAGGGTTATAYAGGGGATAAAGATATGTAGGGGTGGGCAACCTATAAACCACCTTTTGTTTGCGGATGATGCTCTTATATGTTTCAAAGTGAATGAGGCCAGTTGCCGTTCAGTTCGAGGAGTGATAGATGATTTTTGCAGGGTGTCAGGGGAACTTGTGAATTTTAACAAGTCGCATGTAATTTTCAGCCGGAATACACCTATGGAGTTACGAGAAATGTTGCGTCAGCCTTTGGAGGTGCCCTTGCAAAATCATTTAAGCACTTATTTGGGATGTCCTATGGACGTTGATGGGCGATCTGCAATGAATATTTTTCAAAGTATATGTGATAGAGTGTCAGCCACAATTACTTCATGGAAGTTCAACCACTTGAGTCAACCTGGGAAAGTTGTGCTTATCAACTCAGTTCTTTCGGCTTTGGCTACACACGTTATGGCTGTCTATCTACTGCCTAAAAAAACTGTACGAAAACTTAACACTCTCTTCCTAYAATTTTATTGGGCAAAGAAAACCTTGAGACAAAGGGATGCATTGGGCAAAGCAAGCATTGGTTAAAAGGGATAAGCTAATGGGTGGTTTGGGCTTAAAGGATATAGAGGCTATGAACACTGCGTTGGTTGGTAAGCAAGCTTGGAGAATATATTCATCCCCGGATTGCCTTATGAGTAGGCTCATGTCGAAGAAATACAAGGGACTTGTGCTGGGTGCCCTGCAGACAAGGTTGCCAAATGGAGCATCATATTGTGCTCGAAGCATTTTCAATGCGACAAAAGCTTTACGAGGTAATTTCATTAAAAGGGTAGGGAATGGTGAGTCCATCAAAATTGAGGAGGATAAATGGCTAGGTGTGGGGGAAGTGAACTATCGACAGGACTTCCAGGGATCTAAGCCTACGTGGGTTAGTGAATTAATATTGGGGCAGGGCGTTTGGAAAAGGGAGTTGGTATAGAATCTCTTTACCCCACAAACAGCCAGAGCTGTCCTCGCTGTGCAATTACCAAGAAGCGTAATGGAGGATCAGGTTGAATGGGGTGGTACGGTGGATGGTCATTATACGGTTCGATCGGCTTATAGGTTTTTAAGAAACAACAATGATGATAAGCTACATGACGACAGATGCACTATGTTCTGGAAGACTCTGTGGAAACTAAATGTTTCAGAAAAGTTGTGGTGGTTTGCGTGGAGATTGTATCACAACTGTCTTCCGACTAGGGGGAACCTGATTCGGCGAGGCCTTGTGGTACCAAAAGACTGTGTTTTTTGTGGAAAAGAGGAGTCTATCGAACATTTGTTTTGGGAAAGTGTAGTTTCGCAACACATTTGGTAGGCTGGGACTCTAGGCATTTCTCATCAAGGCCATGGAAGTTTGAAGGTGGGGGATTGGTTCAGGAACTGGTTTCTATATTTGGAAAAAGGAAAAATGGAGCAGCACGTGTATTTCTTGATCACATGTTGGGCCATCTGGCTACACAGGAATGAAGTGGTCTTMAGGAATGTGCGACCTGATCCGCTCCAAATAATGGCCATACTTTGTCAAAATATACAGCTCTGGTATAAGTGCTTTTCAGGTGACTACGCTATGGAGAGGAGGGAGTTTAACCAAAGGCGATCTCAGCTTAGTGAACGTAGAATGTCCTGGGAGAGAGGACCGCCAATATCTGACCAGAAATGGAGGTTGGTAGTTGATGGATCGTGGAAACCGAAGAAGACCAATGTCACGAAGGCGGGAGTTGGATGGTGTGTATATGATCAGGGTGGCGTTATGCGGCTATGTGAAGCACGTTCGATTAATGCTATCAATCCATTGCAAACGGAGATGCTCGCCAGCCTTTATGGCTTGGAGATGGTGCAAGGAAGATGCGAGGAGGTGGAGGTCCGAACTGACTCGCTGTTGCTGATTAAGCATTTGCAGGATCCCTATCATTGTCCCATTGATTGTAAAACTATAATGGATAATTTGTTTGATATTATGTCGGTTTTTAGGTTAGTTTGTTTTATTAAGGTTCCGAGAACACAAGTGAAAGAAGCCCATGTACTAGCTATTCATGCTAGGAAGGGTGACTAACAAGTGTGTTTCTTTTGTATCGTTGCCAAAAAAAAAGACAATGTTGTATAACGTATCTGTTTTGTACTTCTAATTAGTGCACAATAATTAATTATGTATGGTCCTGATTACATGTAAACTTGACAATTCTAATATTTTTCTTTTCTTTCTTTGGTGGTTGCTTTGTTTGTCTTTGCTGTGGATGTTGCTATTTGCCATCAGATCCAAATGGTAAAGCTGCTCCTCCCTTAAGTTATGTTCTGTCATGGTGCCGATTTTCRTTTCGTGATTAATGAATTTTGTTTTAAAAAAACGGAGACTTTCTCACTGGAATACAAGATAGCATGTRCTCAGGATTTCCAAATGCCATTAATTATCCCAGTATGTTGGTTATAATGATTGGGTTGTTAAAAGTATGTTAAGGATCTGTACAGTGTGTAGGAAAGAAAGTATCATTAACAACTAAGGTATTTGGGGCATTAGAAAAAAAAGACAGCAAAATTAAGTTGTTAAGCTGTTTAGGTGACTCGAAAATGATTAATGCATTGCTATTTGTTGCATAATTAAGTTGTTAACTGCATTCAATTGCATAGCTTTGAACATAATGTTTCATAACTTATTATGTTCCTTGAAGTTTTGAACAAGTGTTCAAACATGGCTCTAAGTATTAAATTTTTGGATCTACAATTACATAAGGCAATAATTCAACAATCATAATCTGATACTTTAGATTGGAATTATACATTGATGTGACCATCATAAAGGCAACCATCATAGACTAGTTCTTCAGATAAGTTCAATGTAAACTAATTCATCAGATAGCACTAGTTCTTCTGTCAACCAGCATTTTGTAATTGTGCTTGATTAAGGGTGCATGACTACTGTGTTCTATCTAATTGACCCATGATCCAACCTTATTTTGAATGTTGTATCAGCCCTAATTAGACTGAGTTTAACTTACTTGACCTGACTGAATTTTTTTTCATAAGGTGAAGAGAATTCTATATAAATGAAATTATGAAAATATGGAGTGTAAAGAATTGGGACTATTAATATATTACAAGGTGGGATCAAGGAATGAATTGGGAAACGAGAAAAGGTAATAATGCTAAGACACACCAAAGCCTGATTATGATACTCAGGGGAGACAGAACCAGTTGGCGCTGCGCCAGCCTCATGGCGTCCGCCATCTGGATATTAATAAAAAGAGAGCCAAGGGTCAGACCCAGATGGCGCCCACGCCACCACATGGCAGCCTGCCTTTGCCGCAACTCACAAGTAACATATTCTGCACTTAGCACTTTGATTCCAATTAAAGTTGTCTGATTCTCTGATATTCCAACTTAAAAAAACTAGTCTGAGCTTTAAGACTATTTGTTGTATTTCAACAACTAGTCTCACCCTTTGGAAGGTAATATGAGTTTAATTGCAATATAATTCAATTGAGCTTTAAGACATTTGTCTGTATATGATTGCAATTGTCCATTTTTAAGCTATGATAAATTAAACAACTTTAATTTGTTTAAAATGTCTTGTTTAAAACCAACCTATTTATTACTAGTTGCATTATTATCAATCATTTTTGTTTTCGTTTTTAAAGTAAACAAAAACGAAAAGAATCAGGCGTTCCATTTTTCTGTGTCAATAATATAAATTATGATTTTAACAAGCTTAACCAAGTTTGTTTCAAATATATATATATTATATAGCTTTGAAAAACAAAAACCAACAAGAAAACCACTGCTGATGCCGAAACGGACCCTTAATGTGTGTGTATATTGTTTGACTATTTATCATAAAGTGATTGTGGTTTGTTGGTTTTACACTGTCTAGTCATGTAGCCAGTAGTTTACAACATTGGTGTTACATGTATAGAAAATTGAAATTCATTAGTCCGAAATTAAGTGCATTACTTGTTTTTAAGGCTAAGGTCGAATATCTCCAAAATGTAAGATTTCTTGACATACATCCGATCCATAATATTTGCCTTAATCTAGTATAATCAGCTATTGTTCTTTGTCCGTCTACTTGTTTATGCACATGACATTATGCGGATTAGCTTCTTAAGTTTTTAAAATTATTATGGTCTTTAATTTTTAATATTGATGATCCTTAAGGTTGTTTAGCGTGGAAAACCTATGTCGAAGAATTCAAAGGCCAAAATCGGAGGTCGTCGGTGGAAGTTTGTTGACGAATGTTTTAGGGTAAATTCTTACTTGTTGTTAACTTGTGTATTGAATTATTTGTTTTACTTGGATCATGTCTAATGAATTATTACTTGGATCATGTTTGTTTATATGTGTGAACAGGATAATACTTTGAGTGTCGGTGGTCGGGTTAAGGAGGACGCATCTGTTATTAAAACTCTGTCGGAGAATTATGAGAAAGTACCGAATGTGAGATGCAGGATTGAAAATTTTGGGAATGTAGTTAGTGGTTTTGGTATCCAGAAAAGGACGTGGGTAAAACAAATGGGGTTTAAGAGTCTGTTGTCTTTGGCAGGCAAAGGATTGCCTAGAACACTGTGCTACTGGCTAGCCACACGTGTGGATGTTAAATCTAGGGAATTGTTGACTGTGGATGGCAAGGAGTTCTCTCTGGAACCCGTTCATGTGAGTTGGGTGTTGGGGATACCCTGTGAAGGAAAAGCTGTTCCCAATAAAATATTGAATGATGAAATGAGGGAGGACGAGAAACTAATTTGGCAAAAATTTGGGACTCAGTATGTTCAAACATGTGGTCTAGTCAGCAGTGACATAGAAGCAGTGGTCATACAAGAGGAAGTGGATGAATTGGAATTTAAACGAGCTTTCCTAATGTATGCTTTGAATGAGGTTTTATGTCCCACCACATGCCACCGGTTGTCAGTGAAGTTGGTCCCTGCTGCAACCTTGTTTCGTGAGGCGAATGAGTATGATTGGTGCAGTCTTGTGCTTGACCTTGACCATTTGATGTATTACTTGAAGTTTGCGAAGACATTTCACGCTCAAGGCTATGCTCCGGGCTGTGGAGGATGCACGATATTTTTGGCAGTAAGTTTAGATTAGCTTTTCCTGTCAAGTTCTATACAAGTGAGTGGATTTTGATGTGTGATTTTTTTTCCTTTTTTTCAGATTTTTTACCTGGACAAGTTGAAATTAAAACCACTTAATTGGTTCCACTCTCCTAGGATTGAAGTGTGGGGTAAATTGCAAATCACAAAAGTCTGGAAACTTGATAAGTTGCCATCGGGCGACTTTGGGAAGTTGGAGGTATAGAAGGTTAAATTTAATCTACGTAAATCGCAGTGTATTTGTAGTTTTTGTAACATGTGGATATTTTTTGTACATTTTCTTGTATATGGATTTTTGTTATGCATTTTTGGGTTGTATATACATTATTAATCATATGTACTAATTTACAATTTTTTTTAGTCAATTTTTTTCTAAACTGAACTATATATCGCACATAAGATCAGGACCCTTGACAAGTATATGAACTATATATCCTTTTTTCTTGTTGTAGTGCCTTGATGTTGCATATGGGGAGCATCATCCTTTGGGTATAAGGGATTCTAAACCAACACATTTTACCTTCACGACGGGCAGGGTTGTTGGTGGTGGAGGAGCGGATTATTACAGGAAGTCGTCGTCTGAAAAGAAAATGTTGAAACGTCGTAAAGATTGTTGTGTAAACCCATTTGGCCGTCCGAGGAAGAAGAGAAAGACGCCGTTTGAAGAAGGTACTATAATTTCACTTGATGATTAAATAATTTCATGATTTCATGTTAGTTGCAAATTAAATAATTGAATGGGATTTAATTCATTAAAATATGTAGGTAACATTGAAGATAATCTTGAAAYAGGTGGGCGAGATCCTGGTGAACGACAAAAAGAAGGTACGATTAATTGTAAATCTTTACTACTACTAATATATTTCAATATTTTCCATTGAATACACATTCTTCCTTCTTGTATTAAGGACATGGGCCGGAAATCAACGCTATGGATAAGGCTGAAAATGGTGGTGGAGAGGAGCATAATGATAGTGAACGGCGCGAGGAGCATAATGACAATGAACGGAGCGAAGAAGGTATGGTGGTTTCTTATTCTAACTTCTCTTGTTACCTACTCTTTCCCGCTCTTTTTCTTTTCCTCATTTTTACCAGATATTTTAACAGGTTTTCTTTGTCATTTGGAATTTYATGGTGTTTTGATTAAGTCAAACTTGTCTAGGGTTTGAAGGGCCAAGGCCATTTGAAAATAACATTATTTAAATTTTTTTAACTCCAAGTTGGTCGTCTTGTATGAAAAATAACATTCTTTAAAATATGTAGGTTTTGAAGATAATGTAGATGTAGATATCAATTCTAAAGGAGGCAGACCGGAGCGTATGTAGTGCAACCATATCGATGATGAAGGTGAAAATGGTGGCCAATGCCTGGGCTTAATGGCATGTTTGTAGGCTGAAAATGATGAGGAGAACAAGTGCCTCCAAAAGAGTGGAAATGACTTGACGAAGACGAGTTCTGCCATAGTTTGTTTTTAACCTCTATCACTAGATCATATACGTTTTTGTTATTGAATTGTTGATCAACTATTGAAGTGATCAATGTTGACTTATATATGGTCTTGTTTTTAAATATAGTGGGATTATGGGTGCAAATCATTCTTTCTGACAGTGGCAGTTCAAAGACTTGAGATAGACTACACTACTCATGAGAAATTGTGCACCTTGTATTGGGTCCCCGTCAACTCCAATAGTGATAGGTATGACAAGCCTACAACGCTTAGATGAATCCGTCAACCAAGTAGTGTTATGAATGTCTTAGATCGTACACAGCGGCGTTGTCGCTCTACTAAGAAGTTCTCGCCAGGATACATAAAACGTAGGGCCCTATACTTCGAGATTTGATGATGAAAAATTTGTGAAAATTGGTTGGGAATTTCATAGAAGGATCAGAGTAAGTACTTTTTCCGTGGTTGAAGTAATGTCTAACGTATGTTTGTCAATTTTAATTTAAAGTATTGTGACAGTGATGATGAAGTAATGATTGATGCTCGGCGTGGCCGTTCGTTTGTCGAATTTGGTGAGGCTGTTAACGAGAACTTGCATGCATTGGTTGTAAGTTGACCTATAATATTGCACCCCCTTTTAATGTTGTTTGATGATATACTAAATAAAATGTCGGCTACATCTATATAAGAATACCGGGATATAGTTCATCTCAACTTGTCTCCAGCATTAATTGCTTGAAACTAGTAAGTACACTTGGCCACCAGTATACTTAGCAAAGATTCCAATAAATAGAAATTAGATTTCTAATACAAAAAATTCACGGTGTTGATCTTTCGTAATAAACCTGTGATCTTTTTTGTAGTATTAAGGTAGTTGCTACGTTGTATTCAAGTATGGGAGAACAGGTGGGTTAGGACGCAGCAGAAGCTAATTGATCGACCACAATTTTCTGTGAGTAGTGCAATTAGTTATTTAATGTTTTTTAAATTAGATGGTGCTATGATTTGTGGATGTCGACTGAATTTAATGTAGCTTAATCTTTTAAAATAATGGTTGTGTTGACTACCGTGAGGGCGTGTTATTTCTGAGGAGTCAATTGGCACATATGTATCTCAATTCTAGGATCGGTCCTCCAATGCTTGGTTAATGTTGTAAGTAATTTACCATGACACGTGCGTTCAATTGCAACTCTAAAATTAGAAATGTAAGTAATCTCTATTCCCTGAATGTTGCAGGTGTTTTCCTGTGTTGAGGAGGTGTTGGTGGGGTATTTGGTTCGAATAGAAGCGAAATATGTATAATGGACCTAGTGTGTCATCGGATGAATTCACAACAAGCAATCTTGAAATCTGTACTAGCAATGCAGATAATCCATCTATTTGATTTCGTTTCACTGTTGAATGGCTATAAACATTGTTCCTAATCGATGTGCAGCTTGCAGCTCTTGATCGATTTGGCGAAGTTCATTATCGTGGTAGCTGGGTGTTTGTTGAGTTAGCAAGTATACATTGTTTTGAATCCCTTGACAGGTGTGGTTTCTACTATTACTTTGAATTCTGCCACTTTGTAGTGTTGTACTTTGGTTTTCTGCCTTTTGTATAATGATGGCCCTAATTTAAGCACTTGTTTTTTCGATTACCTAAGCTTGTTCATCGAGTGTGTCTGCTGATGGTTGTTAAGAGAGTGCTGATCGATTTCACGATCGGTTTGGATCGGTAGTTAGTGGTTTTATTTTCAACTTTTTTTGTCATTCATCATTATGTTTTAACAAATATAACTGAACTCTTTTATTTAGGATTGACCCATAAAGACCCGTGAGTGGCTTTGTTGAAGACATCGATGAGTCCCCACAATGATGCAGCTGAACAAGTGAAGACACTACTAAGGAGTCAATGACCCCCTAATTGATGCAGTTCTGTTGTTACCTATATTGGAATGTAAGTTAGAACACTAATTGCAAATGCAAACTAATATTGTTAGAGGTAATGTACAATTGTTGAACTAATTAAGAATCTTGAGCAAACTACATTGGGTATATTGAGACCAAGTCTTGAATGGTTAAGACCATTTCAAAATGTTTGACTATGTTTTGAATAATGACCAGGTTCATGGTAGTAACACAATTTCATGAATTGCAATATTATGTTGTTTTGCACCTATAATTATCCGATGAAGCCAAATCACAAAGCATTTTGATTAGCATGGGAGCATATATCGATGATTAGTTGAATTCGAATTATTCACTTATTACCTTTGTGAGCTAAGTCGAGTTTGTTTGCTAAATTTGTTGTTTGTTTTTTTTTAAAAATAATAACGTTGGTATGTTTGGAAAGACATGGCAGGGACTAGGGAGGCAGGAAATAATTGGCAAACATGTTAACATGTTTAACTTCTATAGGTTGTGGTTTATTATTGATGAGAATCATGGAACAGAGACAAACGCTACCTTGAATTCTTATTTTTTGTCATGACTTTGATTTGTGAAATCGCTATTTTAATAGCGTTTTTTGTTACAATTTCTTTTTGTCATAATCATATATGTGACGATATTTGTGTAATAGGTTGCAAAATCGAAGCAAATTTGGTAACAATTGAACTTACATAGCATATCTTCGTTAAAAGTTCACTTTATCATTTATTTCGTTGTTTTTCCTTTTTGAACTTTTCACTTAAAGTTCATGCATTCATCTTCCTTTCTTCCTTTTGTTTCCTTTTTTTTACAGGTTTTAAAAATCTATAATTTATGTATTTATTCTAATGTCTATATATTATACTTTAAATTAAGTGTTGGCTACTACTTACATGCTATATTTTTCTAGTTTGTTTATTTCAAATTGTTAGCTTTTAATAAGTTTTACAAATACTATATCTTTATTTTAAACAAAGTTTGAGGTTCAAATAATGCAAAAGGCCTATTTATCAAAAGACCAAAAACAAAAGAAAGAAAACAAGGTGAAGCAAGTCGTCAAAAAACATGGCAAGTGGTCTGCTGAATGGCGCACGCCATATGAGTGGCTTAACGCCATTCCCCTGCCTCGTTGTGGATTGCAAATCATTAAAAGGAGAGAAAAATGGCGTGGCGGCTATATGGATGCGTGCGCCATTTTCTCTGTTTTCAGCTCACATCTTTAAAATGTAAGTGAACTCTTCGCCAAATCTGCAAGAAAACTATACAACTTTCGTTCAACAACAACTTCAACTTAACAAACAAGGCTCACAACAAAGAGGTAAACCTTAACACAAGTAAACTAATATAACAAATTAAACTAGGAAATCAAAGAACACTAAGCTAAACTAAAAAACCAAAACCGATTTCGTAAATTGCAAATGCTTCAAAAAATCATAAGTCAAACACAATCCAAACGAAACTAAATAAAAAGAAACTAAAAAAAAACATTACATTAACAAAAATATTACAAAAGTCCAACTTCCGATCAAAACCCGAAATTGATACGAAAGAAAATATGTGAATTGATGAAGAAACTACCTAAATACTAATGAGAAAAAGCTAACAAAGTCGTATAACTTAGGCTTATCAAATACCCCCACACTTAGATTTTCTCGAGAGGTCAAGAAAATCAGAGCAGATTAACAATATAAGCAGCAGCAAGAAAATAAGCTATTGGAGCCCGACCGTCAGAACAAATGCAAAAAACGTTGCGGTAAAAAACGCAGGAGCGGTCCGGGTAGAACATTATCGCCGCGCCAACGGCGGGAATGGGGGGTATCTCTTTGGACGGTAAGAAGACGGTGTGTACCGACCGTTACTTAAAAACAGACTTGGAAAATCTCCGCACGGTGTAGGACGACGCCAATTACCTTTTATTATCCGACCGTGGCTACGAACGAACGACGAGATACCGACCGGTTCTAGACGACCGAACGGAGGATTACCGTACCGCCAGTAACGGTCTGCTATGGTGTAATTTGCGATATTTGCTATCGTTGGTCGTCATGTTGTTAACTAGCGTGTGGAAGTCACTAAAATTTATTCTTGCAAATAATGTTATTTTTCAAGCGATTTGACTATTACCGATCGCTTTTAAGCGGATTGTGCAGGTAATGTGGGGCTGGCATCGGATGATGAACAGTTTTTTCGGGTATATGAGTCAAATGCGCTCAGGTTGGGTTAAGTTTCGGCCCCTATTGTAGTTATGTGACCTCTATCCTAATCAGGCA
>SNQN01002398.1:61356-74981 GCA_008642245.1 Bassia scoparia | reverse complement strand
AATGTCCCGCCCTTTTCTAAATTACTTTGTACATTCTTGATAATAATTCGCGTGCGTATTACTCAATGGAGGAATAAGGAACAATTATTAAGAATGACAATACTAACGATTTTGTATGGGAAATTATAAATTTATCTGGACAACGTGGGCCAATTGGTGACATATATCAGCATTGGCTATTTATATGTATCCATCAGATTATGTTTTGCGGGAAAATTAGGAGTATAATGCGCTCATTGAAATGTGAGTTGGAGAGTCAAAAAGTAGGTAAGGTGTAATAGGAGAAGTATGAAATGGGGTGAAGGAGAGTGTGTTGTGGTTAAAAAGTCAAGTGAAGAGAGAGATCCAATGGAAAGTAGAAGCACAATGGCAAACAAAGCACGCTTATAAACACCGTTCTATACAATTGTGAGGAGAATGTGCACCACGAAATAAGTTAGAAACACTATCGAAGGGTAGTAAGGTTAGATTGCCGTTAAGAGGACATGATTTAGGTTGGACGATACTCTCTTCTGATGGTTGGAGTGAACGACGGAAAGGATGTCCGGGACTTCCGAAGGACATATGCATCAATATCTAATACAGCTTCAATTAGCACCTATAATGCGCTATTCATCCACTCTGCTTATATAAAAAGACTAAAAAGGCTTTGATTGAAGAACACCAGTACTTAGAGATTACGTCCTCTGCACATCCTTTCGCTAAGATCTCCTAAGACATACTCCCTGACAAAAAGAATCAGCCCAGAGGTCGATAGTCACCCATGATAGAGAGATGTCTCAAAAATATTTTTCTCGAAGCGCAAAGGTAGGCTGAACTTCCTACAGCTTAGTAACAGAGAATACTTCTCAACATTGCGCCGCTTCCCGATATAACGGCGGAAGTCGACCACAGGTGCAGCAAGCGCCGGCGGAAGGCCACATACACACACTACACTCCAACTCTATCTCACTTGAATGCGTTGTGGTGACCTTGAGGACCCGATACGAAGTTTCAGCACCAAAACAGGTTTTAGAGCCTGTTAAAGGGGGGATGAATCTCTGGTGGTGACCTTGTACAGGGTAGTGAAAAGAGAGACGGACGCACGTTTTCTCGCCCTATCGTACATGAAACTCGTAATCTACTCAGGAGAGGGGCTAGGTCATAAAAAAGATACGACAATAGGCTATTTGAGTCAATGGGAGATGGATAAGTAAGGATAAACCGGATGAGACAATCAATCGACAACGCCTGATTTAACGTGAGAGTGATCAAGTAATGCAATCGAAGAGTATCCCTACATGTATATTGACTATTGAACTCAACTCAAGATTGCCACGGTATATAAATTAGTATTGTTTCTCAAGCGTCAGTATTCCCACCGAAATAAACGGGAAATAAATTTTTTGTGTTGTTTAGAGTTGCGAGCAGTGTAATGAGATTTGAGAAAGAGAGGGGGTGACTGCTTCCGGCACGGGAGGATTAACTGGTGTGAACAGATTACGTATCCCTGTGGAGAATAAGTGATCTGCTAATTTCAATCGCCATTCATAGTAAACAAGGGGCCTCGTGTGTCCAGAGTGCCGAATATAGGCCAGGTCAGTCCGTAGGGAAGAACGCACGATACATCACAATTCTCGGTCGCCCGAGAAGAGCAAGGTCAGCGTAGGGGGACTTTCCGAGGAAGCTAGAGGCACTTCGACACGGAACTTACATTACGTGCTCCCGAAAAGCGCAAGGTTCAGCCAGTAGGGAAGACATCTTAACATCATTTTCATTTCCCGAAAAGCAGGTCAGCGGTGAGCGAGAAAGCTGACCAAAGGACGAGGCGCTTTCCGAAGGGTATATCATTCACCAGGTATTTTTCTCCTAGAAAGCCAAGGTCAGCCGTAGCAGAAAGAGCCGAGGATTCAGGCGCGGTTCCAAGGGCATAAAACCGCATGGGGCGCCGGGTTGAAACAGTTTTTAAAATCCTTGAAAGACCCTTTGTTTGTTGGCAGGTATCGGCAAAAGGTGGACTCAGAGGTCGCAGAGCGCCTTCGAGTTGCTCTCCCGTCCTGAATCAAATAACTTTGGACTTTTTCGTCTATACGGAGATTTTTGTTCGTCATGTCTTCAGACTCACGTCAAAGTGGGGGCTTCAAAACAGCTCCTATGTAACACACTTGGGGTCCTTGGATCTTCCTCCGGGCGCTAAGGACAGAATTCCTGTCCAGCGACATCTCCGGGTCCCTTGGGGATACTAATTTCTTCGGCCCTAATAGAGTACAGAGTTCGTCAGCACATCTTACGGTCTTAGGAAATCTCTCCCTATCAGAGTTCCCGTCGCACATCTTCCGTGTCTTGGGAATCTTCGACGCTGTAAAGAAGTTCCCGTCAGCACATCTTGCGAGGTCTTGGAAATTGTCCTACCGCAACCAGAAATTCCAAAGGGCAACAAATCAGACCGCACGGCAAGGCGGCTACAGGTAACAACCTTTGTTTTGCAGGTACCGATTGGCGAAAAGGGTGACTCGAAGATCGCAGAACTCTTGAGTTGCCTTCCTCCGCAGAACGAATACTTTACTTATCGTTTACGAGACTAATCGTCGTCTCAGACTGTTCAGTCAAAGATGGGGCTGTCTGTAGAACCATAAAAATGTCTCCCCAAAAGAGTAATCAGTGAGTGAAACATACCGCGTCTCGCGATTGTTTCGACTTAGAAAAGATGCTTTGAACTCACAAAAGTTGGAAATACGTGAGTCATCTCGGAACTATTGAGCAAGGAACAATAAAGGGCAAAAATTTTCTTTTATTTATTTTAATTATTTTCAATTTTTAGGTTTTCTTTTCTATTTTTAGAGTATTTTTTAAAATAATTTATACTGGTGATTCATATCATTTCCACTCTTCACATTTTTCTGAGCTCACAGTATTTTTAGATTATTTTTCTGATTTTTCTAATTTTTCTATGATTTTTTAAGTTTTTATACGCAGAAATACAAAAAAAAAATACCAATACCGGAAAATACGGGGAACCTTCTAAGAACACTCTAGAACTCCTTGCTGGAGAGCAAGGGTGTCTAGGTGCGTCGAATCAAAGCAATCAACGTAGTATTATGGAGAATAATCGGAGGAAATCAAAAATAGCGGAAATAGGTTACGCAGTACTGCGTATAGTGACCGCAGTCCCTGCGTATATACGGCAGGGTTTTTCTCCTCTTTTCCTCGTTGTCCTCTGTGCCATGTAGAATAGCCTATTAAAGTACGTGCCTTGCTCATTCCGAAATAGACACGGTTTTTCGATGATTTCACACACGTCTATTCTCCGTCCTTCCGTCCCTAACTTGCGTAATTCTCTCATCTCATTCTCTCAAACACTCTAAATACATCGTTCTTGAGTTCTAAGCATCGATTCTGTTTCGATTAACAAGCATAACAAGTTTTTATTTCTGAGATTACTGCCACTAAACATACTCTTTTCTCAATCTAATTAATAACTATTACAGTTTCGATCTAATTAACAAACATGTAGAAACTCACTATTTATGTTCCATGTAATATGTATGGATAGTCGAGTAACGTTTTCATGTTTTCATTGTTTTTTTTTTTTTCATTTCATTATTATTATCACTTGTCATACTAACGATTTCTTATCCTTGTATAGGCAACAGGCGGAAGTCATTTTCGCTCGTTTTTTATATAGAACTAACATTTTGTTTGTTTGTCTTGTTAGCGATCCAAGGCGAAGTTGTTTCGCTGTTTTTTTTATTACGAACTAACATTTGTTTTTTGCAGATTCAGGGTAAGATGGTTTGTATATATGTTTGTAAGTTCATATACTTCGCATTGTCTTGTTGTATTTCATTGTGTATATATTTTGCTAAAAAGACCGGAAATTATGTGAATCACTTTAAATCAGATTAACTATGGACAACCTTTTTAGGCCGTTTTAAATGATTAAAAAGTGGTCACAATTTCTAGGTTAGGTAGTCTCTTGTGCATAATAGAAACACTTTTAGTAATTTTTAGGGTTAGTACGCTTCTAAGGTGCTAAAATGTAAGTTATGTGCATTCAATAACGTGATGAATGGAATTGCAATGAGACCGAGTAGAGGCCGCTACATGCGGGCGAATTGGGTTACAGATTCTGATTCGTACCATGTCCCGAACCACGACGGGTTACTTGGATTGAGACGTGGGGCCATTGTTTTTGGCACCACGTTTCGGGCGTCCGTGAATAACCTTTTATAGGCACGGTGGCGACTCCCCTTACTCGACAACACTACCCCAACGCACTCACGTGCGGGTTCCTGGCTCAAGCCCACGCAAAGCACCTCGATGTAGTACCAAGCCGCCGCCCGCTATACGCCGAGGGCGCGGCCACGTTCTACAACACCACAGGTGATTGTGAAGGGCCTTATGTGTGATAGGGCCCTCAGAGGTTGATGATAATCATCGGCAGGATACTTAGATGTAGATGAAGCAAGTAGGCGGTGGCTGTTATGAATGAACCAACCCTTCGGGATTGTCCAAAACTTGAGACATCTGATTCAATAGGAGCTGAGAGTGCTTCAAGGTGCTCTTCGAAAGTGACAATCAAGTTGCCCAAACGTTCGGTTCGGCCTTGTCGCTTCTTGAGTTTCTTCAGATGATTGGATTTGTCTTCTTTGGTGTGGGGATTGGAGTGATCATAATGTTGGAGGAGTGACTGTAGGGACGGGGCGCACCACTCCTTGTGGAGTACTTGTACATACATCGGGGTCTTGAATAATGTCTTGGCCTCATAGAAATTCTTCTATCGAACGACTTTCTCCAGATCATGGCTTGATGGGTTGCAGCACGTCGTTCAAGGTAGTCATCATGCATCAGTCGAATTGGTCCCATAAGACATTAACGGAAGCTGACTTTGAGAGCTAGTGGATGGCATTGGTTTACAGAGCTTGACCCACTTGGACAGATAGGAGACGAGTAGGGTCAAACTGCTTTCTTGCATTTACAGAAATCATACAGAAGTGGATAGGGGTTGAGTGATGATTAGTACGGCTTTTTTGCACCTGGTGGAAGTGGTAACCTTCCATCCTTCCACCATGTCGTTGCG
Source organism: Bassia scoparia (assembly GCA_008642245.1). Taxonomy (NCBI): domain Eukaryota; kingdom Viridiplantae; phylum Streptophyta; class Magnoliopsida; order Caryophyllales; family Amaranthaceae; genus Bassia; species Bassia scoparia. Next base: position 69,922 of record SNQN01002398.1, on the reverse strand, counting down.
TCCATCTTTACTTGTAACAATCTTCAGTGTGTGACCTCTGCCTTGATGAGTACTTGCAAATGCGTTTGCGTTCCAATCTTTACTCTTCTTATCCTCTGGAGGATCTGGGGGGCCCAAGTAATAATCTTACCTTTCTTTGAAGTCGCTCAAATGCTTGAGTGTAAGTCATGCCAAGCGGGAAAGTATTCGCGCTCTGGGCGGATAGAAACCTTGAATTCTGGATAACGCAAATGTAGCCTTCAAGTGGCAGATAAATTTGTTCGAGCAGAACCAGAATGTGTCTTCTTGCTGTTGTTTCCATCTGAGTTTGTTGTTGTGGAGGTTGGGAGTTGTTTTCTTTCAATAAGTCATCCTCAATGGCAATACCAATGTGGTAGACCTTATCGAAAGTCTCTAGGCCCATGTAGAGGAGATGATTCTTGTATTTTGGTTGCAAATTTGATATGAAAGTCTTTACCATCTCGGCTTCAGGTGGAGTATGGACCAATTGTGCAGRAGTTTCTTTCCATCTAGAGAGGAATGCAGTGAACCCCTCTTTCTCGCCTTGCTTRAGAATTTCAAGTTCACGAGAAGAGATTTCAGTTTGAATGTTTCCTTTGTAACGAGTCATGAAAGCAAGGGCGACATCTTCCCAAGTTTCTATTTCCTTTTCAAACAGGGAAAAGAACCATTTCTGGCACACCGGCGCCAAGGAAAGCGGAAAGACCTTTGGATAAAAAGCAAAATCGACCCCCCTTGAGAGCCAGAGTAGCTTTAAAAGCCTTGACATGGAAGCGGGGATCGTCAGTAGGCTTGAATTGAGGGAGATCATTGGCCAAGAACTTGTCGAGGAGCTTGGCAGCGGAGGAGATCTCATTTTCTGTGTTCTCGTAGTAAATGGCCCCATCCATGTGCCTCTTGATCATTTTCTCCATGTTTTTGGCCATTGTGTCGGATGAAGAGTTGATGGCAAGGTTTTCCACCATCATGGCTAAGTTTGCCACAGTTTCAGCGAGCTCATCCATCTTCCTAATATGTTCGTCGTTCATAGTGGATGTTTGAGATAGCCTGGACCTTGGTGGTCTTGAAACGGTTGCCTTTGCAGAGATGGGACGGTGGAGTAGCTGACTTGCTCTTGAACTAGCCTTTGATTAGCCTTGCGTGTCCAAACGGGGGGCTCAATGTTGAATTCTGTCATGCAACAAGATCGTGAATTAATTTGGTGCTTCACTTGACTCATAGACTCATGCATGCTCTAACATGACCGTCTTCCTATATGCATGAACCTAATGCAAACCTTCATGAATGCATGGTCACCCTCTCCCATCCTATTTATAATTTTTTTTCTTTTTTTTTAATAATTTTTTTAGAGAGAGAGAGAAGTGACCTTTTACAAAGTAATGGTACAATGCACAATGTATGTTGAATTCTATGTCTAACTAAAGACGGTCATGATCTATATGCTCATGTGATGCGTTTAGTCCAATACAAACAAGGCTAAGAGTCCTAAGTCACATATGCACGTTCAAAGTAATCACGCAACATGATTCATGAGTCTAAACCACCTAAGGTCCGGTTCTAGGGGCACTAATGGTCGGCTGGGTTAAGTCAAAAGAGGTACCATGCCTAAAAGTAGAGCTTGGTCCAGTTTTCACCACTAGCAATTAGTGATGTATGGCCAAGATACCTCTTATGCACACGCATCCCGTAACACGTGCACACACGYCATGGGCGGGATAGGACTTGCCTTAGCCATGCGATCCATTAACCACATGCAACCAAGGTAGTATCCCCCCTTATGGCGATCTCGAGCATAGAACATGCCCATATTGAGACCAAGGAGCCTAAGGCGCGACCTTATTCGAAAGGTCACATGCAAAAATGCAAAAATCCGATAATTGTGATGATGGAATTACGAGACTTTTAAGTCTGTCCACTTCACCTAACGGTGATTATCCCCAGTGAAGTCGCCAAATTGTAGAACGTGGGCCAACCCCGCGGGGGGCTTGGGCCTACATCGATGTGTGTTGTGGGCTTGAGCCACAGAACCTGCGCGTGAGTACGTTGGTGGAGTATTGTCGAGTAAGGGGATCGCCACCGTGCCTATTAAGGTTAATCACGGACGCCCGAAACGTTGGTGCCAAAACAATGGCCCCACGGTCTGATCCAGTAACCAGTTCGTGGGTTCGGGGACATGGTACGGATTGAATCTTTGACCCAATCCGCCCGCATGTAGCGGCCTCTACTCGGTCTCATTGTAATTCTAGTAAACACGATTATTGGATGCACAACATCTTAGCAATTTTGAAACCTTATTTGGGTTCTAATCCTAAAGTTATTACAAAAATGGGTTTCTATTATGCACAAACGACTACCTATCCTGGAAATCGTGAACACTTGATATTAATCAAAGTAATACGGTGCCTAGAAACCGGTTGTCCATAATTGATCTGACTTTAATGTGATTCACATAATTTCCGATCTTTATTTGGCAAAATACACAAGTGAGACAAAATATATATACAATATACATATATGTGCCATCCTTACCTTTTTGCTGCAATCAAATAATCGTTAGTTTAAATAAAAAAAAGTGCCTCGTTAAAGATTGCTACACAAAATGCAAAGAAGACGTTAGTAATGACAAGCGACATTAATGATAACTATAAAATAAGAAGAATAATAAAGTTAATGAAAATGAAAACAACAAAATGTGATAATTAATCCTACATATTTACATGAAGCGATTAAAAGGTGGGTTTCTACATTTTATTAGTTGAATTGAGACTCGAATAATTATTAATCAAGTTAGAAGAAAACGAAATGGAGGTTTTTGGTGAGTAACCTTAGAATTGTACCTTGATTTCGCTCGTCGATTTGATTCAAAAAGAGTGCTAGAACTCGTATTTTGTGTTTTTAGTAGCAAGAGAGTGTAAGTGAGAAAGCGAGAGAGTATGTGAAGCTTAGCGACGTATGCCGTGTCCTCGGAAATGAGGCGAAAGAGGGTATTTATAGGCACAAAAACCCAAAAACGAGCGTATATACGCTTGATTATTCTGATTCTCTTTCTGATCTTGAGTATATACTATCTAAGGAGCGTATATACGCTCAATGGAGCGTATATACACTCACGTATTCTCAGTATGCTACGAAGATTTTTGGATTTTGCATGAAACTAGACACTTTTTTGTAAGAAATACGGTTCTAGAGGGTTCTAGAACATTCCAAGTTTTTTTTGGTATTTTTAAAATATTTTCTGATTTTTCTATGTATTACTTGCGTATTTTGATTTTTGTAAATATTGTAAAATTCATAGAAAATTATAGAAAAATCGGAAAAATAATCTTAAAATACTGGTGAACTCAGAAAAATGAGAAGCGTGCATTGAAAAGTGAAAATCATGAAAATCACCAGTATAAATTATTTTAAAAAATCCTAAAACGAAGTAGAAAATACTAACATTAGAAAATAAATAAAAGAAATACAAGAAAATACTTTTNAAAAATCCTAAAACGAAGTAGAAAATACTAACATTAGAAAATAAATAAAAGAAATACAAGAAAATACTTTTTGCCTCTTATTTGACCTTCGACACATGATTTTGAGCTTGAATTCACATATTTCGAGCTTTTTACGAGTTCAACTGCATCTTTTAGAATCAAATCGATCACGAAACGTGATACGTTTCATCATTGGTAACTCATTTGGGGAGACACATTTAGGTGTCTACACCTACGTCTGTCCCTAGCCCAAGACGACCAATGATAAGACACCCCCTTGCAACACACAAGTCAAATCGAGAGAGTTAGAACCCTAACAAACCCTAAAAAAGGCAAGTTCCCTTACACCGAGCACCTCTTCCAGGCATTTAGCACCTCAAAAAGTAAGTTTTAATTTTCAAACAATTTTAACTTATTTTTAGACATTTTTCTAGAATTGTTCAGGATTTTTCTGAATTTTTCTAAGTATTTTTGCGTTTTTTCACAGTTTTCGGCAATTTAATTAATTTTGCAATAATTAATTAAATTATCTAATCAGCTCTAAAATTCACAAAATTTTGACACAAAAAATTACATTGCACAAGTAATGTTTAAGTATTTTTGTCATAATTATTCGATTTATGGTTTAATATTTACGAATTTCTTAAGCAAAAACGCAAAACCGAGCAAAACGGGCCACTCCGGGATATTTTGCCTAGAGGCAAGCATCCTGAGGAATCCAAATATCCCGAGGATCGCAATATAAACAGCTGCAATCGTATAAAATCATGCACATTTTTTATTTGCTTTTATCACGATTTTATTTTATACAATATCTCTATTTAAGGCAAGGCAAATCGGCGAAAATCAAGCAAATACTGGCGCAATTGCGCCCAATTTGTTGCCTTTTTTAGCCAATTTCAGCCCTTTCCTATAAATACGAGACCCCCCTCTTTCATTTGCAACTTTGGACGCTTGGGAGAAATTTTGGGGACGGCTTGAGATTGGTTCTCACGTATTCACGCCTCTCATACTCTCTCTCTCTCTCTCTCTCTCTCCTCAAATACTCTCTCATACACATATAAACACATTCAAACACATTCATAAACACTCTTTTGCATTAGGTCTCGGAGGTTTTAGGGGTTCTAAGGATCGACAAGGGTTCCTAATGGTCCGAAGCTACGTCCTTGGTCTTCGACATCGTGTTGGGAGGTAGGTTTGAGACCAACGTCTCAATTCTAAACCCCCTTTTGCATGATTGTTTAGAGATTCTACTTTCTATGTAACTTTGCATATAATATTGACTAATAACAACTTGGTAATTCAAATTAAAAGAAACCTTAAGGCATAATTTTCAATTCCTCGCACGAGTGCTTGCATGCTTGTCTCACACCCATAATATGCTTTAACAAAGACCACAAATTTCGTGTTCTCATGCCTAATATGACAACTATTGACAACCGACATTAGGCTCCTAGTATACGGAATTAACAACACATGCCACAACATACTAGACACTATTTGCATAGTATTCTGTTAAACAACCCGCCTAGTAACTTTGCAAGTTTAGGGTTTAAAACGGAAACTTGCTTGTTGTTGTCTTTTGGACAATGAACTCGCAATAACTGAGTAGAGGCCATTAGAAACCGGGGGGGGGGGGGGGGGGGGGGGGGGGGTGTTGTGCACTACTTCACCCTTACCCTTGTCCCCTAATCCAGACCTTTGGTGCACTACCAGACATGGAGTCCTTCYCCTTGCTTTWTGCAATTATAGGCAAGGCTTAAAACGGGTTCCGCAACTTCCCAAAATAAGTGCGATGGCGACTTCCTCTACTCATCTCGAGTATAAACACACAACTCCAGGAATACTCACAATATGAAAAAGGCAAGAATTCAATTCTAGCAAACAAACCGAGCCGCCCTTAAATTGTACCTCCCGGAGCAGAGGGACCGGACCCAGTTTGGCCCGGTGACGCCTCGGCGCCCGTACACCTGTAGGCACAGATGAGGCCCATCATTTAGGACGGTCTCAAAATCTTGGCCCTTCATGCGAGCCTCAACAGCAGGGAACAACAGCTGATCCCTTGGGGCCAAATTCCTCCAACAGTTCCAGCATGGCCCAAAAAGTCCTTCGAGAACGCCAGGTTAATCCCACCAGGAAAAACAACCACAAAAGTCTCAGCCGGTTTTTTCCCGATAACAATGGGGGCAGGAGGCCCGTCCCTAATCACCACACTTGGAGAATTAGGTACACTGGGAATCCCACCACTAGGGACCTTTGTGGCAGGTTGTTCATCTTTGGAAGAGGAAGCAGGATCCTTCCTCTTCAAAGCAACTCTCATTTCATCAAGAGACATAAACAGACCTAGAATAGAGGATTCTTAGCAGAACAACGAAAAGGAGAAAAAGCAAAAAGCAAAATCCACTATGAAATACCACCTGCTAGAAGCCATTCAAGTAGGGTTGGATGGACGAGTGAAAGTGCGATCCGACACCTTGTTTTTCAAGAAAGCAGCTACCTTAGCAGAGTAATCACTAGCAGGAGCAACGTCACTGACAAGAGCTGCAAATGTAGGTTTGCAGGTTAGAAATAAGCGAACAAACACCACATGCAATTACAAAAACTTACAGAACTAAACCGATACCTTCCCTATTCCAACCCTCTACCAGAAATTCACCTTTTGGACCCAAAGATCCTTTGGCCACAAAAAAATACCTACTTTTCCAATTTATATCCCGAATATCAATGTTTAAAGTTAGATTGACTAAGCCTGGCCTAAGCCTCAAAGTATACCTAGAGTTTTGGTTCCTTTTGAGAGCATATGTTTGAAGCAAGTCTAAGAAAGCGAAGGGAGACTCCCAAGTTTCGGTTAAGTGGCTGATTACACTACAAACCTTCCAGAACTTGGTTTACTTTTGCCAAGGGCTCAATTGAAATTGAGTGAGCACTGAACAAACCAAAGAGGTGAAAGCAAAAGAGTAACCAAGTCGAAAAGGATATTCATAGAAACAAACACACTTAGGTGGGCACAATTCAGGCCTTTCCTCAAACGAAGGGGTGACGAAGATAGTCCCATCAGGGAAGCCTCCTCTCATCTTGAGATTATCGAAATCCATCTCAGTAATCTCACTCTCGACATCTTCGTTCGCCTTCCCCATCTTTGGAATCCTAAGAGGAATTTGGTGAGACCTTTTCCTAGCAGATTGTTTAAAGCGAGACACAACAATGGGAAGTAGTAAAATCAAAGAAATTCAAAAGGAAAGAAACAATTACTTGAGAACGCAAGTAGCGGAGAGCAGTTGCGAGCCAAGGAAAAGAGTAGAAGCGAAGAGGAAAAGCTTGGAAGAATAAGAAGGTAAAAAATCTGAAGAGACAGAAAGTGGTGAATGTGTCAGAGAGAAGTAGGCGCAATTAAATAGGAAGGTAGTAGGAAACTGCCTTTAAACGGTTGAAAATTAGTGGGAGTAAATGGGAGAAGTGGAGTCTGAATTTCAAAGGTAAAGGAGATGAGAAAGACGAAATTTCCCTTCATTTAATTGACCAAATAAAGACCAATTTGGGGGCAAATGTTGTACCTAGTTTTCTAGCTAGCATAATCTAAGTCAAGAGGAAGCTGCATAATTCTCGGGGAAACGATTGAAGGCTGAAGTGCAGCAACGTGTCCAGAAGTAGCTGCGACATTCCCGGAGATGATCAAGCTAGAAGTTAGCTAAATTAGTTACGTCATTAGCAATATAAATAACGATCAAATGTAACTCAGTAGATTATTCGGTCTTTACGCATACTCTTACTTATACTCAAAATTAGTCCCTACTATCTAAGATTGTACTCATACGAAGGAAAAGTCGATTCAAGGCCTCAAGTTCATAGTGGATTGGTAGCATCATCACTACCCGCGGTTTTCTTCCTGATTTGGGTTTTCGCGTGACCATCCTCGTGTGTTATTCTAATTCTTGCATTTTAGTTGCTTTATTTTATTACTTGCAAGCGTTATTTTAACCTATCTAGTTGCAGGTTCTCACCATAGCTAGCAAAGTGACTATCATGCATATTCTAGCATAAATAGTAATATAAAGGGTTAAGGGTCTCAAGCTCCTTAGCCAATGCAAGATCTCAAAACAAGCCTTGAAAATGGAAAAAAGGTGGGAGGGATGCTTCCCATTGAGATACACATACAAACGCATGCATGAGATTGTCTACTCTCCCAAGCTGACTTGTCAATTGGGGTGGGTAAAATAGGAGACTCGCCCTACCCCTGCCCTAGCGAGGCAAGGATGAGTCTTGGTTTTGCAGTGATCGGGCGGGGATAAGGATGAAATTCATACTCGTCATGGGTGATGAGGCAGGGGTAGGTTTTATGTTGTGCCCAGTTCCTCGCCCCAACCCCACTTGTATCGCCTCATATTCATTATAAAAATATAAATTTAAATCTATGTTATATAATAAAGTGTTTAGTGTTGTGTTTTTAAGAATCCAAACTTCAAGGAATCTTAATGGATCGAAGACATCCTCAAGAGAAGGAAGGAGTTCTTGTGATTAGTAGAAGTCTTGTAAGAACTCAAGGAAGAAGTTCAAGATCAAGGAAGGTTGAGTTCCTTGGAAAAGATAACTCAACAAGATCAAGGAGGGTTAAGTTCCTTGGAAAATATGACTCGACATTGTGGTACAATAGATTTAGGGTTTCTAGATTTATGTGTACTGCTTGGCATTAAAATATGAAAGAGTTGCTCAAAGGATAAAAGGAAATAATATATTAAAGTTTTTGATTTATTTTATTAAAGAATTTTAATCCGTTATTTTATAAAGATATCTTTTAAATAAAGGCCTAAGATAATTGTATATAGATTAGAATAATAATCTTTATAAAATATTAAAGATTATTTTTCCGTTAAATTATTTCTTAAAAACCTTATATTATGTCTTTTGGTTTAAAACGTTTTTATCTTTTATAAAATATCTCGTGTGTTTCTTTAATGAGTCCTTGAAAATAGGAAAGTTGGTTGCAAAGGAAAACGTGAGTAACTGGTCTTGTTTATCCAACTAACCTGAGATTTTTAAGGATAACAAACGGCTTAAAAGAACAAGTGAGATCGTGGGTTATTGAACTT
>SNQN01002397.1:59256-71575 GCA_008642245.1 Bassia scoparia | reverse complement strand
TTTTATACATCTCACTTTTAATAATATATTTGAAATTTTGTTTACAAACAAACTACAAACACAACATTGATTAAAGATCTAATAACAAATAAATTTAAATTTGGTACTAATGTTTGTAACATGAACAAATAACTAATTGATGTTTTCAAAATATGTTAGTTTGACAAGCACGCATAGTGTGCAAAAAACACTAGTAATTCATAAGTTAGGCAAAGTGACAATTTTGTTGAATTTTTCGGGTCTTAAAATTATGAAAATGTCATTCATTTTGTATTTTTTCACTTGTTTCGCATGATACTCTAACTTGTTCATGAAATCTCATCTTCCAACCCTTTCATCCAACCCAAAAACTTCAACAAAATTGCCACTTTGCCTAACTTATGAATTATTCTGGTGAAATGGAGCACCACTTGAATTTTGAAAATACTCAGGGAACCACGTGAAATACCATAAATCTCAGGGGCACCCCATGAAAATTCCTTAAAAACAAAAATCCCTTCTCTCTTCTCTTCGTCTCCCTCTTCCGTAGCCACCACCACGGCACCACCACTCCTTCTTCCTCCTTCCTCTTGTAATTCCACCACTCCTTCCTCATATAACTCCTCTTTCTTTCTCCTCAAATTGCACGAAACCACCCACGACCACCACCCCACTTGCACGAACAACCCACTGTCACCGCCCACTTGCTCGAACCACCCACGACCACCGCCCCACTTGCACGAACCACCCACCCACCCACCTTCCTCCCTCTCGCATACTACCACTAATTCAATTCGAATGAGGTTTAATTTGAAAATTCTAGGTTAATTCGAATTTGATTGCAAAAATTTTGCTCGAAAATTGGGGTTTTGATTGCTCGAAAATTGGGGTTGTGCGCTATAGTGGTGAGTCGCATTGGGTGGGTGGTGGGTTGCGTTGGGTGGTGCGCTGGTTAAGGGTGGGTGGTTGAGTAAGGAGGCAGGGGAGAATTGGAGGTGTGGTGGGGCTGTTGAGAGGTAAGGGAAGAGAAAGAAGAGAGAACGTAGGTGGTTGTGTGAGGAGAGAAAGGTGGGTGGTGGCTCGCCTTGGATAATGGGCTAGTTTAGGGTGGTTTTTGTTGGGGTAAGGCACTAGTGGAAAAATCGTCATTTGTAACGGGCAAAAATACGTTTTTTGTAACAGACTTGTTTGTTACAATTGCAGGCGTTACAAATAACTTGGTTATTTGTAATGGACATCATGTGCGTTACAAATACTTGGTTATTTGTAACGAACAAATAAATTTGTCCATTACAAATAACCAAGTGCGAGGGTGGTTGTGGTAAGGTGGCATGGGTGGTTTGTTGTTGGTGGGTTTTTTTCTTTTAAATCATTATAATTGACCATAGTTAACTGATTTAAGTAGAATAAGGGCATAACTTAGAAACTGAACAAATTCGAGGACACAACTTAGAACTTCATAAAAGCACGGGTAAAACATAGAAACAGAAAAAACTCGAGGGTACACCTTAGAATATCCAACCAAATTTTCGTAAATTATTGATGAACATAAAAATAAAGAAAAATCAAAAATCGAGTCAACAACACGAAAAAACAGTCCATTCGAAATCGAGTCAACAACACGAAAAAACAGTCCATTCGAAAAAATGAATTTATTAAAATAATAAAACTACTTGGAAAATTCTGAAAATTTTACACAAGGTGGATAATAGTATGGAGATCACTCGACAAAATTTTCGTAAATTAATGACAAACAAAACAATAATTAAAAATCAAATACTAAGACTAATGGCAATTCAAAAAGTAATAAATAAAATGTTTTATTAGGATTTTTACCAAAGTAAAGCAACAAGGCAACATGAGCGAGAGGGGTGGTCGGCCGGCCAGTGATGGCTCAGTGGCAGCCCAGCAGCGGTCCGACGAAGGAGTGAAAGAAAGAGCTTGAGGAAGGAGAGAAGGCGTGAGAAAGGAGAGAGTAGTTTAGGGTTTTTTATTTTTGAAAATGTTATGCGTAAAAAAATCATGGAGGAAAATAATGAGTTTCCCTTTAAGTGATTTAGGTTTTGTAAACAGGTTTAAATTAAATACTTTATTTTATTTTGAACAAGGTAAGAAATGCACGCAAATACGTGCATAGCCTTTTAAAACATTAATTTTTTTTTTGTTTTTTAAGTAAAAGATTCTACTTTATTTTTTGTTTAAATGAGATAAATATACTAACATTTTTTAAGACTGGTGTTCCCCGGCGCGCGCAAGGCGTCGTGGTCCACTCTAGCAATATGATAATGTATTTGCGAGAAATTCAATGAATTATACTCCATACTTTGGATTAGTGTTTATTAACCAATTATTTACTTCCTACTCATTTTTTTCACTAAAAAATTTAAATGGAAACCCAAGTGACCAAATCCCAACCACTATATACATACTTCAGTGGATGATATGTGTTGAAATATATTACAAAAAATGGCTGCAGTCCTGCCACCCACAGAAATTACAAGTTCTGTTGTCCAAAAACAGAGGCAAATGGAGTGAAGAGTGTTGGTTGGACAATTGCAAGCGCGCCATGGTCCACTCTAATTCATGCCAATAATATAAGTTACAAAGTAATATTTTAGCCAATAATATAAGTTAATATTTTTTCATTGTGTTATATAATTAGCACCAACCGTTGTTTCTATTCATATAAAATGAAGTTTGGGGGTAACTCCGTATTTTGAATCAATAAAACTTGTCCTGTTATTTTACTATGACATATTAGTCTTCCGCGTTGGAGGCTTGAAGAAAAATTGTCATGGGATTTACATGGTTGAAAGCTTACAATATGGTTGTATTGAAGGGATTACAATATCAACCATTAAAATTGAAAGCTTAAAATTTAATACTTACAAATACCGTCTTTTTTTTTTTTTTTTTGCGTCTTCCACCAAACTCCCAATTTCTAGTCCCAAGAAAGTTGACTACCAAAAACAAAGTTTCTAAGGTGGGTGTCAAGTATAGTCAATTTCGCATTAAGAGACACATTAATAAGCAAATGTCTGTGAATGGGTTGGCTACTAAAACTCTTAACCACCTTTAACCAAGGTTTATTTACGACTAAAGAGAGCTTTTTGGAAAGATGGCCAACAAATAAAACAGAAATTCAAAATTCTTTCTACATACCATCAAGCTGGTGCAACTTTCGATTCAGTCTTCCATTTGAGTTTAACAACTTCTTTGAGACCAAGTCCAAAGACCCCAAACCATATATGCATTTCAGAAGTGACCATACCATTGTTATCATCCTGTTCAACAGGTATTTCAAAGTCAATTGTGCACATTGTCCTATCACAGAAGGACAATCATTATCAGATCCAAAGCTTGTTTTACCCATTATAGCGAGAAGCACATAAGTATAATTGCAATAAGTCTCGTCACATATTAGTTTGATAATGCTAGATTTCTAGATGTAATCACATTAGCAACATGTCATATACCCCAAGTCAATAAATCTAACTCCAAACATAACACAACCAAAATTATTCCTCTTTTGAACCTAGCTACCATTATTAAAAAAATTAAAAATTAAAAAACGGCATATCCAAATTTTAGGTTATTGTTCACTTTAAAAATGTTATAGATTTGTAGAGATATAGAAAAGTCTATAACTTTGAGGTCACTTTAAATCCTCAATTTCCATTTTTCTAGAGAGATCGACATGGTGGTTTAAACATAAAAATTAATGAGAAAATTTAACATCTTTATATTCAAAACATAACCGGTTTGTCCCATAACTTAGACACTCAAATAAAAATGCAATTTATACTTCGTATGACATTTAACAAACAAGCACATAACCATAAAAATATGAGAAGAAACCAAGACCAATCCTAAATAAAAAAAGAAAAAGAAATCAAACCTTGAACTATAAACCACAGACATCGTAACCGCTGATGGTGGGAATGAGAGGCCAACAACCTCACTCTAAGGCAAAACAAAAGAGTTTTTTCTTGACCATTCACCAAGTTGCTTGGCCTCCACATCAAATCCATATAATTGGTTTACGATGTTGTGAAAAAGCACATTACTACTATGGGGAGAGAACCCACCAGCAGTAACAAATGCACCATCTAGTCTTGTATATAAACCAATGTTGCCTGTTTTAAAAGAACGGAAAAGTTTAGACACACAAACACATAATTGAAATAGCAATGCAAAATAACATGCTTGAACTTCGACAATCCTCGCATAATATCAAATTATGACAAATACTATAAGAATCAACCCTAGCTTATTACATCAAAGTCAATATCATCCCAATAATATATCAATTCCTAAGTTATTAAAGAGTTGATTCTAGACCTTTTTTTTCCTGTTATCTCTTGCAGCTTGTGCATTAGCAAGTAATTTTGCACCAAAACTCCTGTACAAAAAGAAGCATAACATAATTAAAGGGTTGCAAAGTTGTGAAAATCAATGAAATAAAAGAAACATAAGAAAACAATATAGGCATTTGTGGAGAACGTGGACTGAGGTTGCTTGGTGAAATTAGCATCAAGCTGATTGTATACAATCGATCGCATACAATCAGATCACTCCACCAATCAGAAATGAGCAAGCATCCGGCTTGATCTTTTTATTAAAGACCATTTGAGAATCATATAAAATGCTTAGTCTTCTCAAAACTCTTGTCAAAAACATTAAAAGAGCCTTTTTCTAACAAGCAAATAAAACACAATCTGCAAAAGTTTTGAGAAGACTAAGCTAAACGTTTAATAAGATGAGAAAGCGAACAAAAAATCATGTGGTGGATGAGTTATTACCTAAAAATATCATATACTAATAAATCTTTTAGCTGTTTCAATACAAATTCAACCAAGTAACCATTTGCTCTCATTGAAGGAAAAGAGGACTCGTGAAAGACACTCTGGTATCTCCTTATGAAGGACGATAGCCTGAGTTCATCAGGAAGACTAAGCTGCCCATGACAGCGTCTAAGATGGTAGATTGGAAGACAGTCTCAAAATTAGCCCTCGGAATCAGAGAAGATGACAGACATAAGGATGCAAGCTGCCTTAAGATCCCTCTGACCAGCCACAACTGCATCGAGCATCCAATCTTTGACCCATTTTAGCTTTACATTCACAAGGTCATGCTTCTGCAAGTAAAAATATCCCTTCTGACATCTTTACAATATCCTACCACCTATGATCAACCATCAAACCATCCTTCATGGAAGACACTGGAAAAAATATTGTCCATTTAAATGCATTACAATTTTTGCAAGATTGTATATGTTCTGCACATATCTCCAACTGCAGTGTTACTAAAATAAGAACTATGAACAAATGCAATTGATAAAGTTGTGGATTTCGACGGCACAGTGTACACATATTAACAAGAAGAAGCCAGCTTTTCAAATTGTTTCCTTTCATATAATACAGTTTCTCTTTTGGATTGCAATTTCTAATTTGTTCAAAGGCATAGCAAATAGTTTCAAGCAGCAATTGCAATTTCTGTTCAAAACTGTTCAAAATTAATTAATTATCTAGAAATTCAGAACACTTGCTGGTTTTTGTGATTATTCAGTACTTTCTAAGCTATTCCAAGTTCAATAACGTTAAGCCAATCTCTAAATAATTAAACAGCCAAGCCGACCAAAAATGGCGGATATAATATATAGAATTTAGATTTTGAAATACCTCAATCTCCATCCAAAGTGCCGCAGTAACTGTTGAGTACGGCGATCGAGTAGGTCATTGATAGGGAAGTCGGGTGGGCTGTCAAGAGCAGATCGACGTTGAGTAGGGCTATGTCGTGGATTGGAACAACGTGAGTGGAAGAGCCATCGAGTGGGTTGAGGATTTTCTAGTAGTACAACAAAACAAAGCCATATAAAGCAATGTGATTAAATTGTTCCATCGTGCTCACATAAAAACCCACTGCCATCGTACTCATTAACATTAGAATTATGAAGTGTCTCGAAGTCGATCATTAAATAAATTCTAATACAAACATAGCATTTTTGACATTTTCATGTCATTTCTACAACTTAACACAATAATTTGTATTTTTTTAATAAATTCAACTACAAATTTTACAAATATAACATATTGGGTCTGCCACTGTCGACTATGACTATAAAGTTAATTTAAAATTTTGTAACTCAAAATGATGGTATTTGCTTTGAATTTGTGACTTTATATGATTGAAAAAGTATAAGAAATTGCAAGTGAGTTATTATAATTGAAAAGCGGTTTAAAAAGTATCTCTTAAAATTCGGAGTTTATAGGTTTAGTGATTACTTTTACATTTTTCTAAATTGATGTACTTAATCCTAATTTTTAAGTTCTTTATTTTGAGATTGTATCATGAAAAAAAATATAATATTGCTCATTTGAGTTTATCGTCGCAATTACGAAATAAATTAAATTTGAGACATGCCACTATGTTCAAATAAACAATATTATGTCACAACACTACAGTTGCTCGTAATACTTTCATAAATCCTCTACTTGTACTCATATTTGTATATGGCAAGTGAATAGAGCATAATCAAACAAAGAAAATGATTAAAAGTGGGGCGCAACTCCTTTAAATATTTTTCTTTGTTTTTAGGGGTTGGTAGCTATGTTATGATATTCAACTAGTCTTTTGCCCGTGCGAGGCACGGGTTAATTTTGTATTTAATGTTGTATTAAGTGTGAGTAGAAATAATTGATTAATTGATATACAGTGATGAATGACAATGATAAATATAAGGTTGTGAACAATGAATATATGTTGATAAATATATGTTATAATTGTGAGAAATAATAATAGATATACAACTATAAATTGACGGTGATATATTGAAAATTTATTGTACGGAGTACTATTTTTTGTTTCATAATATATTAATAACAAAATTATGTTTTTATCCCTACTTAACTTCTTATTAAATTTATGTTTCGGGGTCCACTACACCAATTTGCCACCTCCCCTATTTTAGGGAAAAACTTTGTTTATCCACCGGTAAACTACCCACCTTTAATTGTGAGGGTAAAGTGTAGTAATGGTGGACTCCATTAGATTTATAATAAAATTTAAATTGTTCTATTAGTAGTGGGTAGGTGTTGTCAAGCCCCCTATTTTGTACTCCTTTTTGGACCACTACACTAATATGTCGCCAAACTCATAATTATCTTGTTTTACATAGTATATTTGTTAATTCATTTTTTGCATTTATTACATTACGAATAAAGTATTTAGTTTAACCAATATGGAAGGTGCTTTACATTTTTGTAACATTTTTGTTGTAGTTGCTGTTGAATTTCTTTGATAAATTTTTTGTATACAGTAAATTGTTGAATACATGATTGTTCTTTGTTATTTGTTTCATTGATAAGAAAATACCCCTAATACAAAAAAAAAGAAGAAAATACTCCAAATTTTCCTCTTCTATGTTTTAATTCCACCAAAAAAATTTCAAAAAAAAATAAAAATCCTTGTTCAAGAAGATTCATGTTTTTGTTTAATTAGAATTTTTTTTGTTAAAAATATTGTTTAATCAAGCGATCAACCCGAAATAATTGCAGTTTGTTATACCTACCTATCTATTATTCATTCATAGGTTTTTTTGGTTAACATGTATCTTGTCAAAAAAATTCTACCATATCAATACATTCACAACAAAAACACGTTTGGAAAATAATAATTTCAGCGCCAATTGTAAGCGAATCACAAAATTTAGTGAGAGAGAAAATCTAATTACGATATAAATATTATTATTATTATTATTATTATTATTATTATTATTATTATTATTATTATTATTATTATTATTATTAGATCATCAAATTATAGAAGAAAAAAAAAACTCCGTTGAAAAGCCTAGCCATAAAACATATTTAGTTATTTACAAAACTTTCTACTTTTCCTTTTTCTCTCCTAATTCTTGAAGATGCTTGGGTTAAATTAATTGTTATGAATTTAAGTTTACATTTTAGATTTTTATTATTGTATTTAATAGCGTTTTAAGTGTTTTTTTTTCTCAACTTTGGATGCTAATTCATAATTGCTATCATCATTTATTCATTGAATTATACGTCACAATTTAGATCAAACACTGAGTGGATGGTAATTATGAGGGAATTGGGCTTGGTTAACAACATTGCAAACACCATGAATGGTAATTTCGGTTATCTATTTTTTATATGCATATGAAATTGTGTTTTTTGGTTATAAACTTCAATGTTTTTTATAATAAACGAATTTCTGTTTTTTATTTTAGATTTTTGAAAGAAATTTTTTATTATTATGTTTTTTTAAAACAATTTGTATTATTTTGTACTCAAAATATTTGATTGCGACGAAAAATTGACCAAATGTATTAGTTTCAATTTTCTATTTTAAAATTTTCATGCATCAACACAAATTTTTTGTTTAATGAAAAAGTTTTTAAAACTTCTCTGGTTTCTCACTCGATTGAATTCGGAGGGAAAAAAACCTTTAAAAAAAGTAACACATTGTGATTCCCAACTTTAAATATGATGCTTACACCTTTCGATCAAACGTATGATTTGGTGATGAACTTCCAATTTTACAATTTTCTGTTAGTTTAAGAAACTAAATTATGACAATGAAAAGATGAATTAAAGTGAGAGACAAAGAAAACATGATGAGGGGCAGAGGGGAACTTACCATGATAAAGAGAAGTTTGTTGTAAAGGGAAATATTAACTTCTGTATGGGGAGCTTCCTTTTCTTGAAAAAGATGCACGCAACCTATTTACTAAAGTGAAGAAAACAATTTTTGGTGATGATGTAAGTAATCTATTAGATTACTTCAAATCGCACCAAGAAAAAAATTCCAATTTCCATTATATTTTGAAGGTTGATAATGACAGGAAGTTGGAACACATACTTTGGTGTGGAGCTGAATCGGTTGAATGGTATGATAAATATGGAGATGTGGTAGTCTTTGATACCACATATAAGATTAATGTATACAACATGATGTGTGCGATATTTGTCAATATAAATATTCATGGGAAAAAAAATATTATTTGGTTGTGCATTACTTCGCAATGAGACTACAGATACATTTMAATGGTTAATGAAGGTAAATAATCTCTTCTATCGTTTTATCATGTAAGTTGCAATGAGACTACAGATAAATAACCTGCAAATCTAAAACCATTCTTATGATACTTTGCTGATTTTTTTTCTTCTAATTATATAGTCATTTTTGGATACGATGAAGAAACCACCCAAAACTATTATAACTGATCAAGATCCATGGCTGACACAAGCAATGTCCAAAGTGTTTCCTGAAACTAAACATTGCTTTTGTATATGGCATATTACTTCCAAGTTTAGTGGTTGGTTCACATCCATTCTTCGCCAAAAATATCAAGAGTTGTGTGCTGATTTTTACAACCTTTATAAGTTAGAAACAATAGAAGAGTTCCAGAATCAGTGGCTTGTAGTTGTTGGGAAATAACATCTACAAGACAACAAACTTGATAAAGGATTGTATGAAATCAAATAATTTTGGGCACTGACATATCTTCGTGATTACTATTTTAATTTGGAGGGATGAGAACAACTAGAAGGTCTAAATAGGGAAAGTTGAGGCGAACAAGGTTATTGGGGTTTTATTGGTACGATTGTGCGTGCTAGAGATGCCGGTATACGATTTTTTCTTTATTTATTTATGGGTTTTGCTAAGGTGTGCCCTTGAGTTATTTCAGTTTCTAAGCTGTACCCATGCTTTTTTGAAATTCTAAGTTGTGCCCTCAGATTTCCCCAAATTCTAAGCTATGCCCTTATTTTATTTAAATTAGTTAACTATTGTACGGGCGCCGCGGCGTCACCGGGCCGGACTGGGTTCGGTCCCTCTGCTTGGGGGGTACAATTTAATGGGCGGCTCAGTTTTGCGGCCTTTACTCGGTCATTGGGAGTTCATTGTCCCACGTCTAGCGGCCTCTACTCGGTCATTGGGAGTTCATTGTCCAAAAGACAACAACACACCTATTTCCGTTTTAAACCCTAAGCATGCAAGATTACAAGGCGGGTTGTTTAACAGAATACTATGCATATAGTGTCTAGTTTGTTGTGGCATGTGTTGTTAATTCCGTATTCCAAGGGCCTAATGTTGGTTATCCATTGTTATCTTATTAGGCGTGAAACACGAAACTTGCCTATCTTGTTTAAAGCATATTATTGGTGTGAGACAAGCATGCAAACACTCGTACGAGGAATTGAAAGTTTGCCTTAAAGTTCTTTTTAATTTGAGTTGTCGAGTAGTTGTTAATTAATATTACATGCAAAATTACATAGAAAGTCGAATTTCTAATCAAGCATGCAAAAGGGTGCTTAGAATTGAGACTTTGGCCTCAAACTTACCTCACAACACAATGTCGAAGATTAAGGACGTAGCTTCGGATCCTTAGGAACCCTTGTCGAACCTTAAAACCCTTAGAACCACCTAGATCTAATGCAAAAGTGTATTTGAATGTGTTTATGTGTGTATTTGTGAGTGTATGAGAGAGTCTTGAGAGTATGCACGAGTGAGGGAGAGAGTAAAGCCGTGCAAATGTTGTAAAAAGTTCGTAAATGAACCGAGGGTAGGTTCATATTTATAGGCAAGGACTAAAAAAGGCAAGAAACAGGGCGCAATTATGCCCAACCTGGGCGTAATTGCGTCCAGGTTCTTGCTCCCTTTGCTAGTCCAAATTTGCCTAAATTAGATTAATTTGTCGGTTTTATTTGGGGAAGAAAATTATTCTGAGCTTGCACGAGAAGCTATCTTACGTGAGAAGCCAGGGGATGAACGTGGACATGCTTGGGGAGCAATCCACGACCCCAGAAGGTTCCGGAAGCTTCCGTTTCGCTTGGTTTTGCGTTTTGATTAAGAAATTCATAAATATTAATCCACAAATCAAAAAATTAAGGAAACACTATGTAAAATTTTATATATTTTGTGTTAAAATTTCGTAATTTTTGGAGCTGTGTTGATAATTTAATTAATTATTGAATTAATTATTGCAAAAAATTAATTAAATTGTCGAAAAATGCGAAAAATTACAAAAATGCTTAGAAAAATTCTAGAAAAATGATTAAAAATAATTTAAAATTATGTGAAAATTAAAACCTAATTTTTGAGGTGCTAAGTGCTTGGAAAAGTGTCCGGTGTAAAGGAACTTGCCTTTTTTAGGGCCTGTCAAGGTCTTAGCTCTCTCAATTTGACTTGTGTGTTGCAAGGGGTGTCTTATCATTGGCCGTCTTGGGCGAGGGACAAATGTAGGTATCTACAAAAGCCCCCACTTTAGCTGCGGTTGCTGTTGCTTGCTTGCTTGCTTGTCTTTGTTGCTAATGCCTTTGCTTGTGCTTCCACCTATGGTTCTATTTCCACTGGGGATTTTTGTGATGTTGCCTTGCATGTCTTTGTTCTGTTTCTTCCCATCTCGGTGCTTTCGTCAGGAAATTTTAGTGTGTTTTGTTGATCGGTTGTCCGCCTCGACGCCTTCGTTAGGACTTCTCGGGGAATTTCTATCTTAATGTCCACTCCGATGCCTCCGTTAAGACTTCATGGGGAATTGTTGCAGTGTCCGGATCGATGCCTCTATTTGGACTTACCGGGGAAGATGAAATGGTGTCTGTATCGATGCCTCAGTTTGGAATTCTTTGGGCAAAATGTTGCGAGCGTCCGTATCGATGCCTCCGTTTGGACCTGGTGCTTGCTTGAACTCTTTATCCCATCTCGGCTAGTCTTCTGGTAAAATTAAGATGATGATAACTATAGATACCTACATTTGTCCCTAGCCCAAGAAGGCCGATGATAAGACACCCCTTGCAACACACAAGCTGAATTGAGAGAGCTAGGGCCCTAACAAACCCTAAAAAGGCAAATTTTCACTACACCAGACAAATTTCCCTACACAAATCACCCTTAAAAATGAGTTTTAATTTTCAAAAAATTTTAACTTATTTTTGAATATTTATCTAGAAATTTTCTGGATTTTTCTAAGCATTTTTGGCATTTTTTTTGGAATTTTCAACAATTTAATTAATTTTGCGATAATTAATTAAAGGAAAATTTGTCAACAACTACCCACTTTTTGTCAAATTTTAAAAACAACTACCCACTTTTTTTTTTWAAAACAACTACCCACTTTTTAACAAATGTTTGTCAACCACGACCCATGGTAGTTTTCCGAGCACCAAAACCACCAAATCTTATTGTGGGCCCCACATATATCAGTTTTCAGTCGAAAATCTTCCCCAAGAACATGAAATGACCATAATGCCCTCCTTTTTATTTTTTTTCTGTTTTTTTTTTCTTCTTTCTTTCCTTCTTTCTTCTTCCTTATTGCTGC
>SNQN01002397.1:34454-58204 GCA_008642245.1 Bassia scoparia | reverse complement strand
AAAATAGTTTCAAAATTCACGAAATTTTAAAACAATGCACTAGTTTTTTACAAGGAATATTTTTCATATTTTTGCATAACTTTTGGACTTGTATAAAAATAGTTATGAATTTCCGAAGCAAAAACGTGCACCCGAGCGAAACGACCCGTTTCGGAAGCTTTTGGAACCTTATAAAAGGTGGGGCCCACTTGGATTGCTCCCCAAGACAGTATAGGTTCATCCCCTAGATTTTTGGGCATGAATGGCATCAGTTAATATTTCTTTCTGATTTTATGCTGATACGTATAAGCTAAAAGAGGTAAGGAAAATCAAGCAAAGAGGGGAAGGAATCTTGGGCACAATAGCGCCCAACTGTGCGTAATTGCGCCCAGTATCCTTTCTCTTTATGCTTGATTTGCCTATAAATACAAGCGCTTGGCCCACACGCCATACACACACTTCATAAGGGTCCTTTAGGCCCAATTTCTCCCACACTCTCTTTACAAAAACTCTCTAAAATACACTCACAAATTCATTACACACAATTGCTTTTCACATTCAATTAAAGTTCTTTCAATAGATCTTCTAAAGGTTCCTAAGGTTCGATTCGGGTTTTTTAAAGGCTACAAGGGTTCTTAATTAAGAGTCGGAAGCATTGTTCTCAATTGAAAGCACCGTGTTGCAAGGTTAGTATGAGGCCAATGTCTCAATTTCTCAACCCCCTTTTGCATGCTTGCGTTGTTAGAAATTCAACTTTCTATGAAATTAGCATGTAATATTGATTAACAAACTATTTGACATGAATTAAAATCAATCTCAGGCGCAATTTTAATTCTTGTTGAATGCTTGCATGCTTGTAAATCACACAATTATTATGTCTTAAACAAGATCGACAAATTACATGTTCTCACGTCTAATAAGACTAATTCTTGGACAAATTTGCTTATAGGCACCTTGAATACGRATCTAAACAACACATGTCGCAACAACAAATTAGTCCTATATGCAACTATTTTTGTTAAACAACCCGCGTAGTAATTTACATGCTTAGGGTTAAAATGGAAATATGTTTGTTGTTGTATTTTTGACAATAGACTCGCAATGACTAAGTAGAGGCCGCTAGACGCGGGGGGGGGGGGGGGGGGGGGGGGGGGGGGGGGGGGGGGGGGGGGGGGGGGGGGGGGGGGGGTTGTCCCCTAATCCAAACTTTGGTGCACTACCAGACATAGAGTCCTTCGCCTTGCTTTATGCAATTATAGGCAAGACTTAAACCGGGTTCTGCAGCTTCCCGAAAGAAGTCCGATAGCGACTTCATCTACTCATTTTGAGTATAAAACACAACTCCAGACATACTCAAACTATGCAAAAGCAAGAATTTAATTCTAGTAAAACTCGAGTCATCAACTAATTGTACCCCCCGGAGCAGAGGGACCGGACCTAGTCCGACCTGGTGACGCCCCGGCGCCCGTACAGTTTTTGGCGACTTCACTGGGGAATTCACTAAAGCTATTATCTTTAGTGATGTGTCGACAATACTCAAAGTGTCATGCGAATCCAACGTCATAGAGACAACATGTATTAGGCATCCTACATTATGTGGTACTTAGGTCGTTGACACTGAGTATCCGCTTTTTATGCATCATGTCTCGTATAAGTGTGTTCTACACTTGAGACAAGACCGGGGGGGGGGGGCTCGCTTATGATTGGCGCTGGTGCACTACCTATGTAACCAACTCCTTAAGCTTGATGCCCATCCCAACGATGACGCGCGGCTGTGTGCCCTACAAAGCCGTAATGATTTAGACCTCCTTTGAACATCACATCAACCTGAATGTGTTAGAGACCGTTCTAAGCCTAGTCATGGGACCCTCTTGGACACCCGGACCGACAAGTTTGAAAACGTAGCAATAGACTCTAGGTGACTGGACTGTTTTGTTTTCCTTTTTGTATAGGGATCATGTTAGTGTGACAACATGCTATGTGTTTTTAGCTAACTAAGGACCTTAGCTTTGCATACTAAATAACAAACGAGTCATGTAACAGTCTCATATAACATGTGATCATTCCTTAGGCGCGCGTCGTAATGTCAAAATGGTTGTAAACTAGAATCATTTAGGCTCTACATCTTTTGCATCACAATTGTAAACGGGCGCCGAAAGTCATAATTCTCCTTAAAAAACAAAATCGGACAAAAAATTAAAAGAAAAAAAAGCAAAAAGAAATATATTAGAAATAAATTAAAGGCAAAAAGCGAATTTTGGCGTTCTTGTATTTTCATTTTAAGTCAAGTCAATAGGTAAGGAATGATCACTGTTAGGTCATGCACTGAGTCTAGTTAAGGAAGCAAGTCATGCATTGTTTTCTAATAATCGAGTTTAATACACTCTAATGCAGGATAGAGTCATCTACATAGTATCTTTCAAGGTTGACAAGGCACGTTCTACTAATTCCTATTCCTTTACTAAAATGGGACGTTCAACACTCCAAGTCCAGGTCTTCTAATTCCTCATCACCGCAAATGGGTGAAGAACATGATGTCGTAGCCAAAATACAAGCCGTCATCCAGACCGTGCAAACAAAGCTTGCTGCACTTGAGCAAGCCAAATCATCCAAGGTTACCCCCCAAAGACCTTGAAAGGATGATCCAGAAGGCAACCAACAAGAGTGCCTACTTTGATTCCCCTGAACTCAAGGATATCTCAGCAAAATCCCGAAGAATTTTTCTACAACGAACTAGCCAAAGTTCAAACTGACCGATGACCCTACGTTCCATCTCAAAGGATTTAAGGCCACCATGGCTATCAAGGGGATCGATGCTGCTCTTTTACCTAAGGTGTTCCCCATGTCACTCGAACCAGTTTGCCAAAAGTGGTTCTTCTCTCTCCCTAACAAGGATGTGGCTACTTTGGATGACATAACTGACGCGTTCATGACGCGTTACAATAGCAACATTCATGTCTCCACCTCACTATGAGAACTTGAAATTCTCAAACAAAGGGATAATGAGGGCTTCACCACTTACCTTGCACGATGGAAGGAAATAGCAGCCCAAATGATAAGTCCTCCCGAAGAAAAAGAAATTGTAAAAATCTTCATCAGTAACCTCCAGCCTAAGTATCGATCCCATCTTCGGTATTTAGGTTTGGAATCACTTGACAAGGTATACCATATTGGTGTTGAGATTGAAGATGACTTGATCAAAGAAGCAAAAAACAAGTGGGGAAGCTATGGAAGGAATGACACGCCCAACCAACCAAAGGAAGTGTCAAAAATTGGTGCTATTGAGAACTCAAGCAATCACGATGCCAAAACCGTAAATACACTCCACTTGGCATGACATACTCACAAGCATTTAATTGCCTTGATGGACGAGGGCTGCTCGAGCCAATCGGTCCCACTTTCAACCCATCAGTGAGAACAAGGGCTAATTAGTGGGACGCTAACAAGTATTGTGAATAGCATAGAGCCAATGGTCACACAACCAAAAAATGCTACAACCTCTAAGACTTTTTGCAAGACATGGTTGATGATAGTCGTCTTCCCATTTCTCCAGGAGGTGAATATCCGAGCATATGAAGTAAAGTAGTCACCCACAGCACCTGCGACTCACAACAAAAGGAAACATGAGCAAGAGTCAATAAATCTCTAACATAGGTTGAGTCGGAGAGTCCCTCCACCTAGACAGTCATTTTCCTTTTTCTTTTATATTTTCGAGTCTGTGTCAACTAGGATAAAGTCTTGTCATCACATTAGCCTTCCACATTAATACATTTCTTTTTTTTAATCTTCTTTTTCTAAGCCTTTCACGTGCTTCAATTTCGATGATGAAATGCTAATCAACACAAGACCTTACAAAAATGAAAAAATTGAAAAATGAAAAAATTGAATAAATTGGACATTGTTTGAGAGGCCTTCTTTCATAGCTCCACAAAAGCATCCTTCTCCCTTCATGCACCCTATCACAACTACAAATCAAAACAAAATCCCTTGCAACTCCTTTGAGCCTTCTTATACAAACAAATACAAAAGAAGCCAATTTCCTTCACACCATATTATCTTACCCTCTAAGGTGCCAAAGCGGCACGGAGCAAACCAAAACAAAGTTGAAACCCAAAACAAGCTGTGGTTTAGACAAAAACAAGGAGAAAAGAAAAAACGAGAGCCAACAAAAAGTCAAAAGGAAGAATTCCATCAACAAAGAGTGATAAAGTCTAGACCTAGCTTCACACATTACAAAGTTCACAAAAGAAACATCAAAGCAAACACAAAGACGAACATACATTGCAGTAAGTTCGCCAAAAGCCTCACACCCCACACCCATCCTACATTACAATTAAAAAAGCCCTCTCTAAATGAGCATTGTCCAAGCCTAGCTAGGCCGGTTCCCCATAAGGCTTTTTTCCTAGGAAAAATAAGGCATCACTTGCACACACAACCTCACGAACTACGATCGGTCTGATTCCACTTGGATACGTAGGTAGCCTCACCCTGAGGTTTGACCAAATTAATAAAAATACTTGGTTTGATTTTTCTAGAAGTTTGAAGCACCACTTCTTAGTCTAGAACTTGACATAGGCTCGAGTTTGAAACAACATCTCTTAGCCAACCACATCAATCCTCTCATCGTATTACCCATAGTCATAAAATTGAGTCCTTTTTATTTTGTAAATCCCAAGCCTTTCTTTCTGCAACTCTTAGGACTCTCTTACTCATCCTAATGCAATCATGTAGTCAAGCTCTTACTCATGTAGTCAAAATTATGCATCAATCAACTCCAACAAGCTCGGGGGGCTTTGCTTCAGCAGTGTCATGTCTAGTACAACATAAAGTCCACTTCTCAAATTGTGGGGGGCAGGGGGGGGGGCTTGCATAAACGAATAAGTCCTCATTCCTTGTTCCTTTCCTAAAGGAGCAATAGACTCAAGTTCCTGACTTGAGTGGTCACAAGTGAATCTAGAAACAGCAGACATGGCACATCAATGGTTACTCCAATAACATTTGGGGCTTGTAGCTTCATTAGAGTCCCTATGCATGCAACTAACTATACAAGGCATGGCCATGGCTCATTGAGGGCTTTACATTCCAACAACATGCTCTCTTCCCGAAGGAGCACCGAACTTAAGCTCCTAACTTAAGTATACTGAATGGCTACATAAGGATGCATCCATAGGCAAATGCGTCACTACTTGTGCCCAACAAGTTTTGTAATAATCTTTGCACTACCGCTCGGAATCATTAGGGGCTTACAGTAAAAGAAACAAGCTCCTTACATTTGAAGCACATTCAGTTTCAACAGATCAAGGACCTTGTGTGCTTCCTACGTCGAGAGCATATTCGTCACCGTGTTCAACTAATGTTAGGCTCTTAAACAAGCAATAAACTAAAGTTCATGACTTGAGTCAGCACCGTGTCTCTTCACATCAAAATCGGGGGGTTGAGATCAAAAGGAAGACCTACATGAAGCCTATGATCACCCATAAAACACCATGCATGGAGAGATCAGTGAAGATTCAACAACACATTAGGTCCAAGTCCTTGTCAACCTTACAACTACAATAAATGCAAACCTTCTCAACACCGCAAAAGGCTCTAGACGTTAAAGCTCCCAGCAGCGCAAAGGTCATTTACAACACCTTCACAAGCAAAAGAGGCCCTTCTTCATAATTCGGGGGGCTACCATTACACTAATAATGGCCATACAATGCCTCTTTCAACACAATTTACAAAGGAAGCTTTCATCTCAACATGCTGGGGGCTTGAGCCCAAAACTTTAGTCAAGAAGGCTCTATCTTGCATGCATTTTCAAAAACTACATTAACTTGTATTTGCTTCCTCGACTAAGTGATTTATAAAGTCCACATTCCACAAAATTTTGCACTATAGTCCTTGCATACTAGGTCTAAGTCGAGTTGACTTGTGAGTCCATAGTCAAAGCACAAAATTGCAAAAGAAGCAAGTCAATGCAATGTGTCGCATATAAGTTGCATGCATAGAGTTTGTCAACTCACAAAAGCATCAATGCAAAGTCAAACAAGTCAACTCAAAGTTAGGGAGTCTACGCGGGTCCTAAAACAAACCAATGCAAAGTTAGGGTCCACCTTTATGTGCAAATTTTGCAGGTACAAAGCCAGGGGGGCTAACCCCAAAGCAAAGCAAATCACGTCGTTGCTAGCATCTCACAAATCAGCAAAGTCAAGTTTCGCTTAAGCTACAGTCTAGCATCTCACATTAGCAACGAGTCAGGGTATCTACGCAGGCATTAGGCTCCTGGTCTAGCAAACAGGGACTGGCTTCCTGAGCCAAGCAGAACATTCTAGGGGGCTAATTTCTAGACATCAATTGGCTCTACAGAATAATCTTTCAGTGGAAATTAATACAAGTGTAAGAATGCCCTATTCCTCCTTAAAGTTCAAAGCACCAGCATCACAAAACGCCTTACCAGGATGACTATACATTTGAAACGGACAATCACTGTAGTCCAAGGCAGGACAAAAGAAAAGGTCAAAGCAAAAATCAAAATCAAAATCAAAGAATCCCTAGTCAAGCCGAAGGAGAGATAAGTAGGCATAAGTAGATCATGTAGGAACCAGCAAAAAATATCGTTATACGCAATCGTTGTTATACGCAATATTAATCCCAAAGTTTTCCTTAATGGTGGCATAGAAAAGGAGTTAAAAAGGCATAGGTAGATCAAACAGGCACAAGAAAAGAGTTAAGAAGGTTTTCCTTAATGGTGGCACCGAAAAGGGGTTAAACAGGCATAAGTAGATCAAGCAAGCACCAGAAAAAAGTATCGCAACGTTTAGTGAAGAAATATTCATGGATGGACGCATAAAAAAGGAGATAAGCAAGTAAAAGTAGATCAAGCAACAAGCACCAAACGTGAAGTTCCCCAAGACGTGAAGTTTCATTTGAACGTGAAGTTCGTAAACGTGAAGTTTGTGAAGAACCATATGAACATGAAGTTTGTGAAGAATCATATGAACGTGAAGTTTGTGAAGAACCATATGAACGTGAAGTTCGTGAAGAATCATCTGAACATGAAGTTCGTGAAGAATTATTTGAACGTGAAGTTTGTGAAGAACCACCTGAACGTGAAGTTCGTGAACGTGAAATTCATGAAGAGCTATTTGAACGTGAAGTTTGTGAAATTCCACTTGAACGTCACATTTGTGAAATCATTCTGAGTCAGATGATGAAAGAGCACCAGGTTCTCAAGCAGAGATGAAGTAGCAAGTATGAGCCAGATGAAAGCACAAGCAATTAAGCAAATGCTCTGAACGATCAAAGCAGAAATAAGGATGCAGTAAGTAGCCAGATTCTAAAACAAAGATGAAAGAAAAAAGATCAAAATTTTAAACAAGGCAGAAGCTATTAAACAAAAGCATCAAAGTTTCAAACGATAAAAAAGGCGTAAAAAGATCTTGTGCTCTCTCACAACAACGACCAAAGAATGCTCGTACTCTCATCATGGCAAAGACAAAGTTGGATAGAAAGAAAACATCAAGGCTTGATGTTCCAAAGCAAGAAGTTCTACTTAGATATGATGTTCATGAAATCCTAATGCATGAGTTTCAAAGTCAAGCAAGCAAAGGTGTGAAGTTCCAAAGGTGAAAATTCAAAGTTCTCAAGTAAAAGCAAAGGCAAGGATGAAGTCATCAATTCCCCATGAAGCAAACAAAAGCAAAGGTACACTCACAAAATTCCCCAGCGAAGAAAGGAATGCAAACAAGAACAAGGGCGTAAGCACAACAAACATTTCCAAAGTGAACCAGCACAGACACAAGCAACATCAACACAAGGACTAATAGGAAAGCAACAAGTAATAAAAGAGAAAGAAAGCAAGCAACAACAACCGTAGGTGCAGGTAAAACTGACGCATTTGTTTTGCAAGTACCAGGTACTTTGACTTTCGTTTTATGAGACTTTCGTCTCTACAAACTCAGCCAACGTGGGGGTTTTTTTAGATACCTACATTTGTCCCTAGCCCAAGAAGGCCGATGATAAGACACCCCTTGTAACACACAAGCTGAATTGAGAGAGCTAGGGCCCTAGCAGATCCTAAAAAGGCAAGTTTTCACTACACCGGGCACATTTCCCTACACGAAGCACCCTTAAAAATGATTTTTATTTTCAAATAATTTAAACTTATTTTTAAACATTTTTCTAGAATTTTTTAGAATTTTTCAGGATTTTTCTAAGCATTTTTGGCATTTTTTTGGGATTTTCAACAATTTAATTAATTTTGCGATAATTAATTAAATTATGAAAACAATTTCAAAATTTACGAAATTTTAACACAATGCACTATTGTTTACAAGGAATAGTTTTCATATTTTTTTTCATAATTTTTGGACTTGTATAAAAATAGTTATGAATTTCCGAAATAAAAACGTGCACCCGAGCGAAACGGCCCATTTCGGAAGCTTACGGAACCTTCGAGAAGGTGGGGCACACTTGGATTGCTCTCCAAGACAGTCTAGGTTCATCCCCTAGCTTCTTGGGCATGAATGGAATCAGTTAATTTTTTATTCTGATTTTATTCTGATACATATAAGCTAAAAGAGGCCAGAAAATCAAGCAAAGAGGGGAAGAAATCTTGAGCACAATGGCGCTCAACTGGGCGTAATTGCGCTCAGTATCCTTGCTATCCAAGCTTGATTTTCCTATAAATACAAGCACCCACAACCCATACACCATATATACACACACTTCATAAGGCTCCTTTATGCCCGATTTGTCCCATACTCTCTCTACAAAAACTTTTTCAAATTCACTCACAAAATGATGACACACAAGTGCTTTTCACATTCAATTAAAGTTCTTTCAAAATATCTTTTAAAGGTTCTTTAAGGTTCGATTCGTGTTCTTCAAAGGCTACAAGGATTCTTAAGGGTCGGAAGCATCGTTCTCAATCGAAAGCACCGTGTCGCAAGGTTAGTATGAAGCTAATGTCTCAATTTTTCAACCCCCTTTTGCATGTTTGTTAGAAATTCGACTTTCTATGAAATTAGCATGTAATGTTTATTAACAAACTATTTGACATGAATTAAAATCAATCTTAGGCATAACTTTAATTCTTATTGAATGCTTGCATGCTTGTAAATCACACAATTATTATGTGTTAAACAAGACCCACAAATTACATGTTCTCAAGTCTAATAAGACTATTTCTTGGACAAATAGGCTTTTAGGCACCTTGATTACGGATCTAAACAACACATGTCGCAACAACAAATTAGTCCTATATGCAACTATTTCTATTAAACAACCTGTGTAGTAATTTGCATGCTTAGGGTTAAAATGGAAATATGTTTGCTGTTGTCGTTTTGATAATGGACTCGTAATGACCGAGTAGAGTTTGTAACTTTGATCTATTGTGGGACAGGAACCCTTTTCTGTTTTAGAATTCCTTTTTTAAGTTCGCGGATCTCATTGGGGCGATGACGATGATGATGCTGATGATGACGGCGATGTGATGATGGAGCGAGCACCCAACCAAGGTAAAACCTCGACCTTGTCGGGCACAAGGTTCACGAGCGGCATTTCGACTTCTAGATCTCAGCCCGGACCTTCGACTCAGTTCACCGTGCCAGGGACCCCTTCTATAGTTTCTTTCCCTAACGAGTTACTGGACGAGTCTGTTTTCCAAGTGCTGGCTTTGCTTGGTTTCTCGACGTGTCTTGATCAATAGATGTACTTGTCACTTGTAGGGAAGGGGGGTGACCCTAACTTTGCATTTGTTGATTTTAGGACTAAGCTTAGACCTTCTTAGACTTATTTGTTGACTTTTGCCAATTGGACTTGACTCTTTAATTCGATTCTAGCCTATACTCGAGTGCGTGTGTAAATATGACTAGACTTGTGTATGACTCTAGACATAGCTCATTTTGCAGTGCCGAGCTTTGACTGTGACTTGCAAAAGTCAACTTGCTAACTATATGCAATGCTTAATGCATGTGTTTAGAATTCTACGATGACATTGATCCTTTTGTGTTGTTGCGTATGTTATGTTGCTTTGTCGAGGATTATGCTGGTTTATTTCCCCTTGGGAATGCACAAAAGGACCTAGGTTGAACCGAGAACTGTGTGCCAAAGTGCATGGGACCAAAGAAATTAAACGAAGCAAAATCGGCCAAAATCACCCAAAAATAGGTGTAATTACGCCCAGGTTGGGCGCAATTGCCCCCAAAGATTGGCCGATTTTACTCGATTTTCGATGTTTGGAAAGTTTGTGCGGCCCAATCACTTAAAAATAGGGGTTTATGCTCACCCTAATTTGTCATTACAACCTTAAGAGTGCATTAAGACCTCTCTTACATTGCTAAAACTTCATTTATTTCATTACAAGAATTTTGCAACAAATCGAATAGTGAGAGGCTTTGCTAGTGCTTTGAATGACGTGCTTCGATGCTTGGATGCTTGCGAGAAGGAGGACCTTGCAAGGCTGAATTGCAATGTTCTCTTGGCTTTGACGTACGTAAGCTACGAACCTTCTCTACGTTTCTAATAGCCTATGGACCCATTGATGCATTGCTTGTTTTTGTCTTCAAGATAAGGAAATTATTCCTTTGCCTGAGGAACTTGGTGCTATAGTTGCTTGGCCTGCAGTAAGTCTCCCTTGTATTCCTAATACTGTTGATTTCCTTGTTGATAAATATGAGCGATACTTAAGACTCATTCCAACTATTTCACGACGCATAGTGCTTGGTCGGGAAATTGACTTGCTTGCATTAGTAGATTATGTTGCTAGTGATGCCTTTTGCCGTAGAGTTTACCGTAGGTGTGCAATTATGATTTGCTTGTTTGCGCGCTTCTTATTTGTTCATGGTAAGCCGAACGTTGGTCAGGATAGCATCATTTTTATTGTTGAGCAATGCATGGCTAGCCGTACTCCTATGCTGTTGTGCACGAGGGAGTTGTTCATGGTGATTGATCGCCTGAAGAAGGATGCGCATGCGCCTTTTTTTGGATGCCCCGCTTTGCTATAGGTACAATATTTTGCTTGAATATTTGCAAAATAGTTCATTTATACAAATATTATTGCTTTTTTATTGATGCGATGACTGAATATTGTACATGCTGCTATTTTTTTACAGGTTTGGCTGATGGAGCGCTTGAGCCTAGTTGAGGCGCCCTTGAATCCTGTCAAATATTCTACTAAGGGATTCTTCACTTGTATGAGGGTCTATGTCAACAAATCTCAACTTGAGTGGATTCTTATCCTTGTTGTCTGTGGTATTCTCGTGCGGTGAACCGTCCCTTGGTGGGGTATTAGGAGTATGGTGCATATTCACTTGTCTCCATATGTGCGTGTGGCTAGTCGGACCACATTGACCTTTTATTTCCCTTCAAGGGTGATAAGGCAATTTGGGAAATTTCAGCTTATTCCCACAGTTGACACGGTTCGTCCTGAGGATAAGCATTTGCATTTGGGCAATGCGATAGAGTGGGAAAAGTATTGGGAATCCCATTCTACACTTGAGGTGACCCCATTTGCTTGAGGTGACCACACGATTTCTGCTCATTACCGTGTCTGGATGAATGCCATTGATGTTATGAGCCATGTTGAGGAAAGACGTGTAGAAAAGAAGGACCATGCTAAGAGTAAGAGACTGGACTGTGACTCTACTGAGACCCCTGCTCCTAAGTCTAGAGCTGTTTCTGCTAAGTATAGACTTGATCCTAAGAAGGAACCAGTTTGGAATAGCCTCGAATGACTTCCTCCTTTGAGGATTTACTCAAATGTTGTTGAAAGAAGACTTCAGCCTAAGGAAGTGTTAGGAGGTGATGCCTAAGGAAAGGGTAAGGTGACAATGGAGGATAGACCCAAGAGATGCCAATGGGTGAGGAAGCCTAAAGGTGAGAGCTCRGGTGCAAAGAAGGATGACGCCAATGAGCAAGAAGAGGGGAGGAAGGAGTGATTGCTTTTTTTCCACAACTCTTGTTTAACTTAATGTTTATTTATTTTGAGTTGATAAAGTGACTTGCCTGCGAGTCGCTTTTTGCGTGTAATAAGTGAACTTGGAGCTTGAAATTTTCTTTTGTATTGTAGTTGCTCAATTTTAATTACAAGTAGTAATAAATTACAACCTTGCATTGCTTTTACACATTGTTTAATTCGAGCATGTTAAAGAAAAAATTCGTCCAATTGTCGCTTTACTATTGTTCACTTACTAGTCCAAAACAAGTAGGACACTTGTTATTGTGGCCGAACCTCAGGGCGAGGTTACCTTCGTATCCTATAAAGAATCAGGCCATCCGTAGTTCTAATGCATGGTGCTATTGTATTGTTGAAATGCAGTGCGCATGCAGGCCTTAGATGTAGACTTCTTGAGCTGGTTTAAGTTGGTGAGGCTGGAGAAATCATCACCATTCATGTCCATTAGTTGAACTGCCCTTTTGGTAAGATCTTCTTGACAATTTAAGGACTTGCCCAATTGGGACGGAATTTGCCTCGAGGATCAAGGACTGTCTTGCGGAGTGCTTTACCTTCTTTGATGCCTCGTGATTTGACTCATCGGTTGAAGTACCGTTCGACCCTCTTTTAGTATGCTTGCACATGATGCAAAGCTGCCAATCGTTTTTCGTCGAGCAAAGCTAACTCGTCGAATATTTCAATTACCCATTCTATTTTTGGGAGCTTACTTTCTATGACAATGCGTAGAGACGGGATCTCTAGTTCTAGTGGTTGAAGAGCTTCGGCATCATATACCAGTGAAAAAGGAGTAGCCCCTGTTGAAGTGCGAATAGAGGTCCTGTAACTCTATAGAGCAAAGTGTAGCTTTTGCGGCCAATCTCTGTAATTCTCCATCATCTTAGAGATAATTGTTTTGAGACTTTTGTTGGCTGCTTCAACTGCACCATTGGTTTGCGGCCTGTAAGGTGATGACTTGTGGTGTTGGATTCTATATTTGGCAATCGGATCCGCGCACTTCGCTTGAAAGTGGGTGCCATTGTCACTAATGATTTCATGAGGGACTCCATAGCGACAAATGATGATGTTTTTGATTAATTTTGCCACGTGTTTAGCTTGAAGCTTTGCATATGATTCTGCTTCGACCCACTTTGTGAAGTAGTCTATGGCCACAAGTATGAATTCATGACCTCCTTGCCCCGGGCGGCGTAATCTTTCCTATTATGTCTATTGCCAATGTTGAGAAAGGTCATGTAGAGACAAATGTCGATAGGAGAGACGAAGGAACATGATGTGCATTAGAGTATTTTTGGTAGGTATCGCACGTACGAACATGTTGCATGCAATCCCTTTCCATGGTGGTCCAGTAGTACCCCAATTTGATGATCTTAGAGGCCAGGAGCCTGCTATTCATATGAATGCCACAAACTCCGCCATGGATGTGTTCCATGATCGGGTTTCCTGCCTGTTGAGTAATGCTGATGTGTAAACAAATAGGGAAACTCGTTCACAAATAGATTAAAATGTGTATAATATGTTTAGAAGGTTTTATGAATAACAATGGAGAAAAAACAAGTAAGATTAGGGGAACTCTCACCCTTCACTCGAGGATATAACTAGGAGGAACACTCACTCACTAGTTTGGGGCAGTAAAGAAAAGGGAACTCTCACCAATTCGTTTACTACAAGCTTAGGTCTAGGGAACTCTCACCAAGACTCAAACTCTTCAAATTGAGATCACACACTCGAATTTGGGAAAAACAACTCGACTTAACACAAGTCCAAGTTAAATACACACAAGTGTTTTTTGGCAAATTTCTGGTATATGTTTCATTAATCATCAATCAGCTATATATAGCTATCATATTACATCCAAACAGTTGCCTTAACAAATACTGAAATAATATAAGAAATAAAGAGCCGTTTAATTAATGGACCATAACCGTCCAAATTAAACCTACACAGCTACTAATAATCTGGAAAAATAAAAAGGTAAATTAAAGGCTTATAACCGACCAATAATTACCCATTACAACTGAGATAATAAACTAATTAACTAAGCTTAAAATCAGAAAGAATAATTAAAGAAAAACGGCTAAGAATTAAATGCAAAACCGTTACAAAAGAGCTGCCCAGATTGCACCTTCAAGCATTGTAACTGCCCCATTTAATGCATGTAACCGTTCACTTAATTATCTGATTAAGCATCTTTATTCAGACAATAATACCATAAAAATGCCTATAATTAATCCCTGTAAACTGATCAATAATCACATTAATTATCAGTCTAAATGTAGTCCAAATACACCAGTCCAGATTCCTTTGTAACCGTTGCATTAATTCTGCCCAGCTGACCAATTAAGCCTTTTTATTCATCTAATTAAAACCATAAAACGCCTCCTTAAACTTATTATTAATCAGCTCAAATATTCCAAATTCAGTTCGCATTCAATCAACTCAAACATTCCAAATTCAGTCCTCATTCATATGTAACCGTCCCATTAATTGTATGTAACGACTCCAATTAATCTGGCCAATTATTCCTCCTTTAAACTACTTTATTCAGCCAACACACTTGCAAATAATTCAATAAAACCGATCAATCATCATTCCCACAATCAGTCCAGATTCCCCCTTTTCCAGATTTTCTAGATTCCCAGTTTTCCAGATTTTCCAGATTCCCAGTTTTCCAGATTTTCCAGATTCCCAGTTTTCCAGATTTTCCAGATTCCCCCTTTTAGTCCGAATTCAATTAAGATAAATAGTAACACTTAACAAAGTGCAACCATTAGAAGACATATAAGGACCATGCACATCAAAATCATTAGGACTTACTTGGAAGTTAGATTTGGACAGAATCAACTCCCTTGCATTGGAATCATCTGGACTATTCGGACTAGGACCATTTTGGTCAAATGCAAAGGAGGTGAAGGCCGTTGTAGCGGCGTTTGTAAAGTTCTCCACCTTGGAGCAGGTATTGAGACGCAAAACGCCTCAAAGGTCTTTGTTGCTTTTTTGTTGCATTAGAGGGATATTAACTAGTCCCTAGGTAGCTCTTCATGTCGGCGTACCATGGCTCTTCTAAATCGAGGTTGGGCTCCTCATTCGTTTTGTCTAAAGTGTACACATAAGTCGGTTCTTGCCTTCGTTCAATGACTAGAGGCATTTGTGTCACTGAATTAGGAATTCGCACCATGGATGCGAGCTTCACTAATGCATCTGCGAATTGATTGTCTTTGCGCCGTAAGTAAGTGTATTTAACTTTGTCTATCTGGGATGCAATATTTTCAAGGTAGGACTCATACGTAGAAAGGCTTTCACTTCGTACCTTCCCTCGGCTTGAAATCTGGTTTATGATGAGTGAGGAATCACCATACACCGGCAATTTCTTAATGTTAAGTGAAACGACGGCCTGTAATCCCAGAATACATGCTTCATACTCTGCGGCATTGTTACTGACATCAAAGTCGAACTTTACGGAGATTAGGGTGTGCTCCTCTCATGGTGAGATTAGAAGCTCTCCAACTCCGCATCCTTTTTTATTAGATGCACCGTCGAAGTATAATGACCAACTGTATTCCTCAGCTATCATTAGTTCCTCGTCTTGAAAGTCAAAGTCCTCGGGAAGGACTTTGTCTAGAGAGTCTTCTAGGAATTCAGAGACAATGCTACCTTTAATGGCTTTTTGAGGCACGAACTTAAGGTCAAATTCGGCGAGCATAACCATCCACCTAGACATGGGTCCGTTGACTGTTGGCTTTTCAAAGAGGTACTTTAGAGGATCCCCTTTGCATACAATGTATATGTTATGTGTGAGAAAGTAGTGTCGGAGCCTTCATGATGCCCACACTAAAGCCAAGCATAGTTTCTCTATGGCAGAGTATCGTTCCTCGTAGGGAAGGAACTTCTTGCTAAGGTAGTAGATAACATTTTCCTTGCCGTCTATTTCTTGAACGAGCATGGCTCCGGCTGCGGTGCTTGATGCTATACAATAGAGCCTTAATGGATGCCCAGGGTGAGCAGGTGCTAACACAGGAGGATTAGTGAGGTATTCCTTGATCTTGTCGAAAGCCTGTTGGCAACTATTGTCCCTTTTCTTGGGTGCACCTTCCTTCAATTTCTTGAAGATGGGCTCATAGACCATTGTAAGTTTGGATATGAACCTGCTGATGTACTGAAGTCGACCCAAAAACCCTCAACTCCTTATTTTGTGGCGGCCTCAGTGACATGATTGCTTTGATCTTTGTTGGATTGATCTCGATACCTCGAGAGCTAATGACAAAACCCAAGAGCTTGCCTGAGGTGACTCCGAATGCACATTTTTATGGGTTAAGGCGCATGTTGAATTGTCGGAGTCTTTGGAAGAGCTTCCTTAGTGCAAGGGTATGACCTTCACTGTCTTTTGATTTGACGATCATATCATCGACATAGACCTCTACTTCTTTATGTATCATGTCATGAGGCAGAGTGGTGTTAGCTCGTTGGTATATGACGCCTGCATCTTTGAGACCAAAAGGCATCATAATGTAGCAATATAGCCCCCACAGAGTGGTGAAGGTTGTCTTTTCCATGTCTTCTTTGGCCATTTTGATCTGTTTATACCCCACATACCCATCCATGAATGAGAGCAAGGCATGATCTACTGTGTTGTCTACGAGAATTTCTATGTGTGGTAGAGGGAAGTTGTCTTTCGGACTTGCTTTGTTTAAGTCATGAAAATCCACACACATTTGAACCCGTCCGTCTTTCTTAGGTACTGGAACCACATTTTCTATCCATTGAGGGTAATTAATGACCCTAATGAAGCCTGCATCGTGTTGTTTGATGACTTCTTGCCGAATGTTACGGGTAACATTCGGTTTCATGCGACGAAGCTTTTATTTGACTAGCTTAGCCCCCATGAGCGGAATTTGTGTTGTGTGATGTATGGGTAATTGCTGTAGATCTCCAGCTGCTGTAGCTAGGGAGGATGTGAAATCGAAGCAATCCGACAACAAGAGGAGAGAGAAGAACAAGAACGGCAATCACCATCACTCTTCAGCTAAGAAGTCTTCTTCTTCTTCTTCTTCAATCACTGTTTTACCAGATGTTCCGAAGGAATCGATCGAAGAGAAGTACTTAGTTGATAGGGAGTTAGGGAGAGGTGAATTCGGCGTTACTTGTGCATCGATAAGGGTTCGCGAGAGTTACTCGCTTGTAAGTCGATTTCGAAGCGGAAGCTTCGCACTGCGGTCGACATTGATGATGTTAGGAGGGAGGTTGCGATTATGAAGCATTTTGCCGAAAAGTGCCAGTATTGTTACCTTGAAGGAGGCTTGTGAGGATAGAGTGAGAAGTGATGAAGAAGAGCAGAGTAAGGAGTAAATACTCCCAACGGCCAAAATAAAAAAAATTGAAAGCAAAAAAAACATTAATATTATTTTTATCAAAAAACAATTAAAAAATCATGACAATTGAATTAACCGGCTAAAAATATGGAAATAACTTAGATTAGCAGGTAAACAAATCACTAAGTGGATTAAATGAAGATTAGGAACAAAGCTAGGATTATTTTGGGATTTCTCAAAGATCGGATTATTTAGGGAAGACCACCAAAAGGTGGGATTATTCAGATGAATTTTCCCTTTTGCATTTTCTTATTTCCGTATTTTTGTCAATTGCTACTGAGTCTTTTATTTAGGCAATTGCTTTAGTAATAAAACATCATGGTCAGTTTTATAAGTAAAAAAAATGTCATTGTTGCACTTTCTTTAGTCTTTTGCTTTACTAATAAGAAAAAACATGATTATTAATCTGCAGGTTTGAGTTTCTATTGACAACTTCAATAGTCTTATGCTCGAGTTTGGATCTGTATTGTGCGTCAGTTGTTTTGAAACTCGTTATTACACTCGTTTTGATTATAAACATCATCTTTATCGAGCTTCAAGCATGCAGCGGAGAACCGTAACGACAATATGCTAAAGAACTAATGTTATGGCAGATATTTTGGTACCTGTTATCTAAACTTAGGATTAGAAGTGTAAATCGTTGTATTTACTACCTAATGTATATATTGTAGGATTTTTTTAATGGTAATAATGTATGATACTTTTGACCATTTTTAATAGCAACAAATTCAATATTTGGTATTATTTTGGTAGGGATCCAAATAAATGATGATAGTTGTGGCTATACATATACTAGTGTATATGATTCTTGTATGTATGTATGTATGWATGWAWGTATGTATAATACGTATAATTATGGTGAATATTTTTTATTAAAAAATTAATAAGGAGAGAACTGTTGTGACAGATAGGTGTTTTCATTGTTATTAGTGCAAATAAAACATCTATTTTAGATAGGTGTTTTCATTGTTAATGCAAATAAAACATCTATTTTAGATAGGTGTTTTATTTGTTGATGCAAATAAAACATCTATTTCAAATAGGTGTTTTCTTTGGTTTAACCCAAAGAAAACACTTATTTATAAAAAGTGTTTTGTTTGTTGATATGTAAGAAAACACCTGTTGATAGGTGTTCTCTTACATGTAAGAGAACACTGAGCTGAAGAACCCCCATAGCTGCTTTCTTAGGCCATTTTTAGGGGTTTTCTTAAGTGTTTTTTTTTTTATAGTAGTGAGCATTGCCATTA
Source organism: Bassia scoparia (assembly GCA_008642245.1). Taxonomy (NCBI): domain Eukaryota; kingdom Viridiplantae; phylum Streptophyta; class Magnoliopsida; order Caryophyllales; family Amaranthaceae; genus Bassia; species Bassia scoparia. The sequence continues at coordinate 39,674 of SNQN01002397.1, read as the reverse complement.
CTATTGTTGTTGTTGCCATAGTTGTTAGGAACTTCAACGGCATTGTTCCTTAATATGCCCTTAGAGTTGGGTACGGTGCATCATTCGTTTTGTTGTAAGTACCCTTGTTCTCGGAATTCTCTTTGATAAGGTCATCTTCAATTTCAATGCCGATGCGATAGACCCTATCGAAGGTTCCCAAGTCTAAGTACCGAAGGTGGTTGCGGTATTTTGGGAGCAAATTGCTGATGAAGATTTTCACCAACTCCATTTCAGAAGGGGGATTCACCATTTGAACGACCACTGCACCTCTTTCCAACGAGCAAGGTATGTGGTCAATCCTTCTTTTTTGTCTTGCTTGATGATTTCAAGCTCCCTGAGAGAGGTGGGAACTTAAATGTTGCTGTGGTAACGCGTCATGAACCCTTGACTGATGTCATCCCAGGTAGCAATGTCCTTGTCGGGAAATGAGAAGAACCATTAATGACAGATTGGGTCCGGTGACATCGGAAACACCTTAGGGAACACAGAAGCATTAATTACCTAAATAGCCATAGTAGCCCTAAACCCCTTGAGATGGAATCTAGGATCGTCAGTCGGTTTGAACTTTGGCAAGTCCGTAGCAGAGAATTTCTCGAGGATCTTAGATGAAATGTCCTGAATTCAGGTGTCTCGAAGTAGGCATTCTTGTTAGTTGCCTTCAAGAGCATATTTTTGAGGTTTTTAAGGGTAACCTCGGATGACTTGGCTTGCACGACGGAATTGCAACACACGGCCACCGCCCCACTTGCACGAACAACCCACGGCCACCATCCATTTAATTTGTGCGAACAAACCAAGGCCACCGCACCACTTGTGCGAACCACCCACCCATCCACCTCCCTCCCTCTGGCATACCACCACCAATTCAGATCGAATGGGGTTAAATTTGAAAAATCTAGGTTTAATCCGAATTTGATTGCAAAAATTTTGCTCGAAAATTGGGGTTGTGCGCTATAGTGGTGAGTCGCATTGGGTGGGTGATGGGTCGCATTGGGTGGTGCGCTGGTTGAGGGTGGGTGGTTGTGGGAGGAGAGAAAGGTGGGTGGCGGCTCGCCTTGGGTGGTGGGATAGTTTAGGGTGGTTGTGGATGGGGTAAGGCCCACTAGTGGAAAAATCGCGATTTGTAACGGGCAAAAATAGATTTTTGTAACAGACTTGTTTGTTACAATTGCAGGCGTTACAAATAACTTGGTTACTTGTAACAGACATCATGTGCATTACTAATACCTACTATTTGTAACGGACAAAACTGATGCCCGTTACAAATAATTGGTCATTTGTAACGAACAAATAAATTTGTCCGTAACAAATAACCAAGTACGAGGGTGGTTGTGGTTGTGGTAAGGTGGCATGGGTGGTTTGTTAGTGGTGGGTTTTATTATTTTTTTCTTTTAAATCATGATAATTGACCATAGTTAACTGATTTAAGTGAAATAAGGGCATAGCCTAGAAACTGAACAAATTCGAAGGCACAACTTAAAATTTCATAAAAGCATTGGTACAGCTTAGAAACTGAAAAAACTCGAGGGCACGCCTTAGAAAAACCCTTTATTTATTTATGAATTTTTTGTGAGGAAGTATAAGGTATTACGTCATTTTGTGAGGAAGTATACTCGAATAAACAAATTTTGTGGGAAAGTATCAAGATAAATTTAAGATTTGTTAAATGGCACTAGATCATCATTTTTCGACCAAAAAGTCAGAATTCCGGTGTTGTCATCTCGCGTGTATTGCACCCATGCTCTTCAACCACGCACTAACGCGCACAGTAATTTTCTACCCTAATTACTCCCCTAACGATCAATAATTTCTCTTTCCCTCTTTATATACTCTTCCTCCTTCTCCCTTCTGTCATTCTCTCACTTCTCTTTCTCCATTGCAACTCATTTTTGAAGGTTAGTCCTTGTATTTCTTGTAATTAATTTTAGTTTAGCAATAATTGGGCTCTATAATTGGTCTATCATCTGCTCTGGATCCATTGTTGCACCATTAATTAGTATTAAAGCCCTAATTTCAACCACACTACAGTCAACACATAATCAAACAACTAATTTTCAGAATACAAACACAATACTATTGGATATCTTACATCAACAAGTAAAATCTCACTCAAAGCAAGTTGCATTAAACTACCATTTTTCGACAACTAAGCAGATTGCCTGATTATCATAAACAAAACAACAAACAAACAATGATATAATACATACAATAAAAAAAATTAACCATGTTCAGGAAATAAACAAGTGAAATTAAGTCAAGTAAACCAACCTCAATGTAGTAAAAACAAGCAATAAAACTCCAAATAACAATTAAATTTTTTTTTGCAAATTTACCTTTTGCATTGAGAAAGAAGGTGAAATTGTACATCAATTGGTATTTTTATTGACCTTGGACAAGAGAAAATGACACCGGAGGAGTAAGAGTGATAGAGGAGAGAGAAAGGTTGAAGATGTATTGGTGAAGTGAGTTGAATTCGTGAAGTCAATGGAATAGTTTGGGGAATTTAATGAGTTTGCATTACATGCGCTAAATATGTAATACCCGAATTGACAACCCTATTTAGAGCATTAACATTCATGGCCTCCCCATATTTCTCTCTTCTCATATCATTAGTCCACATCACTTTCAACTAACTTTATCGTACATATTTTTTCCATTTTACAATTTCATACCTACATGCTACATTCATTAATCTCCTCATTTGTTTTCTCTCTCCCAATTTTTAATATCCCATCACATTTTCTCCCTCTAACTTTCCATACCCATTAATTTTAATAAAATAAAGTAAAATTGTGCATATGGTCCACAATTAACAAATGTGAACATTCCTTTGGATTAGCATCCACAAAAATTTCATGAAATGTGAAGTAATTAACATTCATATGGAAAAGTCCACAAATGTAAAATTTGAGCGTGATATAAACTTGCCTCCCATGTTTGTGAGTGTTGTGAATTGGGGCACCTCAAATCCCCAAAGTTTGGTTTGATGTTTGTAAACTTCACTTGTGTAGGTATACCACCACAAGCCAAATATTTCTATCCTCACCCATCCTTTAGCCAATACATTGCAACTCGGAAAGTCCTTTGACCTTGAGAGTTGAGTCACAAAAGGTGGAGGGAGTCACAATTTTTCATTTTGGATGTCTAGTGCAATGTGCTTAAACCTCACTCTTGAAATCTCTCTATGCTATTCTTTGAGCTCTTTCTTTGAGCTATGTGTTGTCATCAAGCTTGGTCTACTTGAAGCCAAGGAGGGTTGCTTTGGAGAGAGGAAGAAAGTAGAATGACTTGATTTATTGCAAGCTTTGAAAGTTGCACACAATTTGTGATATCTATTTGACTCTTGTTTGATTTCTAGTTAGGGGGACATCCTTTCTCCTTATTAGTGTCCCTTAAAGTCCAAGAAATCACATCCAAGGCACATTTTTGTTTTTCTATTTTCATTTCTCTTTTTCTTTTTGTTTTTGTTTTCCAGTTGTGTTCCTTGTGTTTTTGAAAACCTATCCCTTGATTTCAACAGACCTTCCTCGTCCTTCTTAGCAATTTGAGGGTTTAAAGGGCTTGTCACTAGTTGCTAAAAACGACCGTGATTCCTACGAAAGTGAGTTAGTTTATAGTTTACTTCTTTCTTTTTCTTTTGCTTTGCTTTACTTTTCTCGAGGACGTGCAAAGGTCCTAGTTTGGGGGATTTTATAAGTGCCAAAAATGGTCACATTTAGGCACTTATTTCTTCTTTATTTTGCCCAATATGTGTGTTTTTGATATCATTTCACTAACCTTTTGGTTAGATTTCCACTTTGTTTAGTTTTGCAAAGATTTGTTGGTTTTTAATGGTTTTTATAGGTTTTTCTTTAGTTTTCTCTTCTTTTCTATCTTTGTACAATCAATTGCAAGCTTTGTGAGTGATTTGCAAGTTTCCTAGATGCGCACATGTTGGTTTTAGGCCTTCCTACTTATTGGTTTAGTTGTGGTTTCTTAGGTCGAGCCTTAAGGCACTTGAACTCTTGCTCTAACACCTTCTTCAATCCATATCCTTTTGTGTACTTTGAATTTGTAGATGAGACTATTTTCATTGGAAAGTAGACTTTAAGATCTTTCCAATGGTATATTACAAGCTGCAATCCAATCACTGAGCAAGAAGTTATGGCCGTTTGAAGTTGAGCAGTTCAGCCAGAGTGTTGCACGCGCGTCGAGGTGTTGCCCGCGCGTCGAGGTTTTGCCCGCGCATGCATGGCACGCACCTGCAGGGTTCCCGCTTTCTTCCAGAGAGTGTTTTGAGCGTTCGCGCGTGCCTTGGGTCATCCACGCCTCTGCCCGCGCGTGAGGGTTTCGCATGCACCTTTGCCCGCGCGTGAGAGTTTCGCATGCGCCTCTGCCCGCGCGTGGTGGCATGCGCCTGCACAACCACCCCAATTTTCCTGAATGATTTCTGAGCATCTGCGTGTCCCAAGCTCGACCACGCGTCCGCACGCGCCTCTCTGGGTCGTCCGCGCCTCCTCTACTTGCGCCTGCAACTATTTCCAGTAGGGTTTTGGAGCGTTCGCGCGTGTTTTGGCCCGTCCGCGCCCTTGCACGCTCTTCCTCTGCTCGCTCGCGTGTCCGCACGCGCCTACGTGGCAGGCCTCACTCGTTGACTTTGACCCATGCTGACTTGACTTAGAGGTGTTTTTAGCACATGTCATATTTAGTAATGGCAAACTTGTAATCATGAGAGCTTGTATTTTGGGCTTTGTATATATAGATTTAGGAGAGAGAAACTAAAGGGGAGAAAGTAGTGAGTAGCATTTTAGAGTTAGAATTTCAGATTTATTTTTTTCTTCAACTTCATCTTCTTCAATTCTACATTTGAGAGTAGTGAGTAAGCTTCAAGTTTTGTTTGATTTTGCCCTAGAATTCTCAATTCTTACTTAAACTAGTGGCACATGGCGCGCGCAAGCGCGCCGCGTTCCACGTGAAAATATGCGACGAACAATATATTAACTCGTACAATCTTCAATATTTAGCTAGACTCTTGCATATTTTTGATTAGTATCACCCTTGTTTTGTGTTAGAACATATATACAATAGAGGAGTCAGAACTCACTCTAGGAGTCCATTTCAGCATAATAAGACAAGTATCAAGAAGGAAATTAACTGATTACAATAATCACATCTTTGTTAAAAAATTAAATAAAGTTGAAATAAAAAGAATAAAATAAA
>SNQN01002397.1:19260-34429 GCA_008642245.1 Bassia scoparia | reverse complement strand
AGCTGATAAATGGTCAAAACAGATAAATAGTAATATTAGATGATAAAAAATGACCAAAACTTTGAGTCCTTTGTTTTCCCATCTATCATGTAACTAAGCATAACATATAACTCAACTAATATGTGGCCCTACACATAATTGTTATACATGCATAAGCTCATATTACTTTCAATAACAGTAAACTAATCATTTAGTTGGAAGGAAATTCAATCCACCAAGCTCATCCATAAATCATAAAATATTATCTAAAGTTTACAAAGCATTGAAATTAAATAATTTTGTCCTAAATTTACCCAAATACCTTCTAAAGTTCTAATAGTCTCTACTTCTCATAAAACGTTTCTTCACACTTCTAATGGGATGTAGTAGAATGACCCTGCAGTTAATTAAAACTCACCCATGTACTTATAAACGAATATAATATGCACAGGTCAGTGATCAATAGCAAGACTTCTTTACATAATCGCACAAAAATAAGAAGCAAATAAGATCGAAAACCAGTTGAAATCGACACAAAAGGAGCACAAATCAAACAAGAGAACAAGCAGAATTGCATAATTTAAGCCTAGAAAAAGAAGAGAAATTGATTAAACATCGATCCAAAAAACTAACTGAAACCAAGGAAAAACGAGCACAAATCAAACGAAAACACGGACGAAATGGAGCAACATCGAACTTAAATCTATAAGAGCAATCAATCATACTATTAATCATCATGAAACCAATGATAGCCTACGATGACATAAAATCGAAGAAACAGAAGATTCTAATTACAAAATGAGCACGCTACTAAGCCATAAAATCAAAAAAATAGAATTCCAATCCAGCAAATAGATACCTGGAAGGGCTGAACTGCTCCAACATCAACATATTGCCCCAGAAAATCCTTTTATTAACAAAAAAAGAAAAGAAACACTAAATCAATAATTAACAAAATATCAATAATAAAGAAAATTGAAACCTGCAGTGATAAATCGAATGATCTTTGTATGAGTACCTTTTAAAACTCGAATCGCTGTATCCATGACATCAACACATTCACGAGAATTCTAATCCAAATTAAAGAAACAACAAATATTACCAAATGACACTTCATAATAAAATTATAGCATTTAACCAAACTTTATGAACATTGTTTCATAGGAATGCATTTTCAACAGCAACATAACCTATCAAACGCTTACCCAAAATCAAAAAAAATATCAAACATTTAAACATTGGCAAATGTAATTTAATTTAACAGAAGGACACATTTCTTCTATCTAAATGACATAATTTTCCCCACAATATCATCATCAATCTGTTAATTAATCATAATCCTTAAAGAATTAGAACTGGAAGGTTGAAAATCTTAAAATTGATCCACAAATTCGAGCAAACAAGCAAAAACAAAACCTAACATGTGTTCAACTCTGCAAGTTATAGTTAAGGTCGTCGAATTAACAAGTAATAGGGAACCAGAGTATTATACCTGACTCATTATTTGAAACGACATTTCTTATAATGGGAGATTGTAGGGCTTGTCTTGCTCTTCCACATACACTCACCATTGCTGAAATGTCGTGCTTCTTCTCTAAACCTTTAGTTTGTAGTTTGCAAAGTAAGTTTTGATATTTTCAAACTTGGACATTGTACAAATTTCAATGAAATCTAAAAATTGCGAAAAAACAAAATAAATCTTAATTTCAATTTATGAACCTTTTTATCATCATCAAAGAGACCCTTTTTCAGAAACATTTGATGTCAATCTTCTTGTTCGAAGACCATCATTCTAATATAATCATACTTTATTTATTTTTAAAAAAGACCTAAATTGAAGATGATTTGCGGATCACCTGAAACCCAGAATTCAAACACAAATAACCAAAACATAAACCGAACACCAAAAACCCAGGAAATAAAGAACCAACAAAAAAAAAAAAATCAAACCCCATTGAAATCGAAATAAGCAATAAAAGAAACCTAAAAAATCAACTCGAAACCCTAATTCAACAAACATTAATCAACACCTTTAAACATATATCTAATTTAAATCATAAATCACAACCCTAACTTTTGAAACCCTAAATTCGTCCACATAATAAACCAATTACAGCATTTCGAACACCAGATCTAATCAACCAATTACAATAGCCTCCCTAAATAAAACTAATTAATCACACATAAACTAACCAATTCAAACAATAGCAAAATAACAAATAGACAACCACACCAGCTTCCAAATAGCAAACAATCAACCACACCAGCTTCAATTAAAAGCAACTTAACAGACCATAAACTTACCTCATGCCATAACCAGCCCCGCCGCACATTAAATCCACGATTGCAGCATCCCATCTCGAAGAACCAAGGTGGGTTCATGGTTCGCAACAGGAAAATACCATTGAAATTGCCTAGCAAAACCCTAACCAGGAGATGATGGAGAAAGCAGCAACGAAAAAAAAGGAAATAGAAAGAAGGAAGATGGAAAAGTAATGAGGAGTTGGTGGAGAGAAGGAGAAGAAGATGGAAGAAGATAGAGAGTGAGTCAGTAACTCAGTGCAAAACAACAAACAGAAAAAAAAAACAAAAGAAACTAATGAAAATAATGGCAGTTTGTAATATGTGGAGCAAGCAAGGGCAGAATAGTAAATAACATTTGGGATCAAAATCAAAACTGCCACATTTATGTGTACTAGTGGCACACGGCGCGCGCAAGCTGCGCCGCGTTCCACGTGAAATATGCGACGAACAATATATTAACTCGTACAATCTTCAATATTAGCTAGACTCTTGCATATTTTGTTATTAGTATCACCCTTGTTTTGTGTTAGTAATATATACAATAAGGAGTCAGAACAAGTGTCAAAAAATTGGTAGTTGTTGACAATTTTTCTAAAAATAACTTAATTTAAGAATTCAAATTTTGAATAAGGTTAAAATTTGAAATGAAATCCAAACTTTTGGACATGGACCCCAACAACAATAGCCATAAGTGTAAGTCCTTTGCATCCAAAAAAAAAGAAAAAGTCCGTTTTCCATGTGGAAATTCTGACCAGCAATTCAATTCGTTGCGAAGACTCCGAACAAAAATAATACAATGAATTCAACCTATGTAGGATTCGAACCTACATTAATTGCTCTCCCCTTTGAGCTAATAGGTTTTTGGAGGTAGAATTAAGCTAAATCTATACAAGATTTGGCACATCCGTAAAATTAACTTATGGAGCAATAATATTTGGTGGGAGTGATAGTTGGCAACAAACCTAGTCCCAAAGCTAAAAGTAAAACCGTCCATTAAAGCATGATCAGCTAGTATAATGTCGCGGATTTGGTTTTCACCATTGTCACACTTAACTATATGAATATCATCGACATAGAACATTACCGCCACAAGATCTTTCAACAATAAGAAAGAGGAACGAAAAGCAGCAAGCAACCAATAATAAGAACAAGGAATTAAAGAATTATACATAATCTATCAATTAAAACCAACAAACATCACTTTTTTCTCAAAAAGAATTTAAGGTATTATTTTTATCATCTGTATTAGGAAGTATTTATTTTCAATTGACAASYTATTCATAAAAAGGGCAAGAATAAAACCTATGAGATCATCATCACTCTCACAGCAAAGATAAACCATAATCTACTCTCTCTGGCAGAATTCTACAACGACCACGCGAAAATGCAGAGGGTAGTGTCACCAATTTTGCGTAAGTTCATTTGAGCTTTGTGACATTAATCCATATGATGTTACTCTACCTAAGGAAAAAAGAAAAAGAAATGTCAGCTCTTCATCACATCTCAGATACATTTCCTCAAACACACACCAATTACTCTGAACAAGCTAAACTAATAGAGAAAATCCTAGCCAAACATACTTGGACAACCTGTAGCAAACAATCCAACAAAATGCAATAACCAAGCAAATTCAATCAAGCTTATAGAAGAAAAAGAATCAAAGTATATTTACAGAAGAGAAATACCGACTACAAATACAAAGTATATCTAAACAAATATGTTCAATCTCTTCATCACATTTCACATACATTTCCTCAAACACACACCAATTACTCTGAACAACCTAAACTCATGGAGGAAATACTAGCCAGACATACTTGGACAACCTATAGCAAACAATCCAACAAAATGCAATAACCAAGCAAATTCAATCAAGCTTATAGAAGAAAAAGAATAAAAGTATATTTACAGAAGAGAAATACCGACTTCAAATACAAAGTATATCTAAACAAATATGTTCAATCTCTTCGAATGTGCTTATCATTTTAATTTACAACAACATCAGTTGTCATGGTCATGCCTCCTCTTAGGTCCATTGCATTAATTCCCACTCCAACTAATCCGGTTCCCTCCATCAACATTGCTTAAATAGTAGCACAAGTTGTACCAAGAAGAATTATTAACAGACTCGCAAAATCACAAATTAATTAACTTTTAATTTGATCCATAACATATTAATTCAATCTTATCAAGATGAATAATATTTGGTTGTATGCACTAATCCCGATCTTGAGTAAGAAAAGGGTGAGAGTGAGACACAAAAGGTCGTCCTAAAAAATTGTAATAGGTCATCATCGACTATATTTTAATACAAGTATATAAAAGACACCGAATAAATAATACAGTATTAACCATATGTTACTTGTATAATATCAATTGTCAACCCTCCCCAAATAAAATTTCCCTTAATAGTATTACAAGTCACCCCAATATCAATTGGTCGCATGAGTTATATTAAGCAAATACGACAACAAAACCCAGAGAAAGAAAAGCAATGAAATTATGTTTAATATGACCCTTTTAGCTAATCTCTAAAGTTCTTTATGTCATCTAGATCACTTTTTAAAACAGTTACTTGAAGAAATGACTTCAGACTATAGCAAGGGGCCATTTCGTAGAGCAAAAGAAGACTTGCTATTATTTGAGGCCTTCTAACAAAGCTATGACATTCTTTTCCATGATTAATCAATGAAACTGTGAAAACGAACTTATTAGCTCATTGGAACTCAGGTACTAATCTGGTAGATAAGGCCTAAGGATAAGCCCATTATAAAACTTCGACATGAGTATTTGAGGTGAAATAATCATAATAATACAAAAGAGGAAAATAAACTGCAATTAGGCATTCAACGTCGTTTCATAACTCTAATAACTGTACTTAACATGTGAACATGATATATAAAAGAAGAAAAGAGGGAACTTAAATATAAAGAAGGTAGGAAATTATATGACCAATAACTCAGTACAATACACAGAATTACTCCAACTCAGCAATTGAGCATGACAATTTCAAGTAAATGATGTTAAATTCTCTGGTATCTATTTGAATTTTCGAAAAGTTTAGTGGGACTAAGATCATACAAGAGACTCGGGTACTAATCTATCTAAGGATAAGCATATAAAGATCCAATACGGGTACTTGAGGTAAAATAATAGTCGAATAGCAAAACATGAAGATCTAGCAAATAGGAATTCAACATCACTTTATAGCACAGTAAATCAATAACTTACATTAGTATACAAAGAGAAAAGTGAACCACCACCAAATCCTTGAGGTGCTGCTTCCTTTGTTATAATACAAGTGCACTTTCCAACATCCATTGGTAACGGTCTGCACATCAAAGCCCTGCCAAATTACACACTTAAATTCATCAGTCCAAAATTATGATCATAATATGATAATATATAAATGAATAGCACATTACTTCATTATTCAACAATTAGTCCTTTAATTACTATCATATCATAAGTTGATTAACACAAGAAAAAACCAATTTGTAAGGCAATGTAGACCAAGAAGACACTGGTGCAGCTTCAGAATCACAGTGGTCCCACACATTAACCAATTTTGTGCTTTCTGTTCCAAACTCTAAACCCGAACCCGAAAATTGACTCGGGTTCATTCATTTGTATGCGTAATTGCAAAGAAGAAGACTTTAAACTTGTTCCTTTAGTACTCTAATATGGGTTATTCCTGTTACTACATAACTCACTACTTTCACTTGAAACTAAATTTCCTTATCATCATGAAAGCTTGAAACTTTATTTGATTTCACGGGTTTTGAGCTTGTATTATTTTCCTCAGAAGTTGAGATATTATATTACTATGGTTCTCAAAGAACATTAAACAGTTTCTATGTCTAAATGCTTGAAGAGTAAGCTAAAAACTAAAAGAATATATAGATCAATCATAATGAATGATCTAGGAACCACATATATATATATATATAATATATATAATATATATTATATATATATATATATATAATATAATATAATATATATAAAACTAAAATAGGAAGGGAATTATGGAAGTAAGGAATTGCACTCACACCTTACAGTTATGTAGGTGTCTTTCCTCCATATACTTATCCAGGTGGGTGACAAAGTCGCTCTAGAATACATCATAACTGAATCATCACATGGTGTAATGTACCGGCTACCAAATCAAAAGATGACACCAAGATGATATGATCCACTCCCTCAGTGCTGTTGGAAACAAGAGCATATATGAATTGGTCAGAAGGAGTTAGACAAGTATGAAGCAAATGCATTTGAAGGAGAATGAGTTCTCGATCATAGGGGATGGAGATGAAAATTTATGTGGTGACTACACGGAATGATCACTTTTGTTATGTAGAGGACCACTTATGGACTAAAGCTTTGATTGTTTAATTGATTAAAACGCTAAACATGTACCAAAAACAAACACTCTTTGTCAAGGGAAAGGAAAGCTTTTCAATGCCAATTACAATTATGTAAAAGCATACGGAGAAAATTTGATCTAATAAAGACAAATGTTGCAAACCTATAAAACAATCAATAGGTAGGATAAAGGGCCATATAAAGTAGATGAGGTCTCTGCTTCTAATCTAGTAGGACTCATATCCACGTAGGTGTCTCTTGCATTAACCATGTGTCACATATTGTTATTGGTAATGAGACACCTAAAAGTGGTCTCCCCAAAGAGTAATCAGTGATGAACAACCGCGTCTCGCGATTGTTTCGACTCAAAAAAGATGCTTTGAACTCACAAAAGTTGGAAATATGTGATGTCATACTCGGAACTATTGAGCAAAGGACAAATAAAGGGGGCAAAAAATATTTTCTTTTATTTTAATTATTTATCCTTTTTAGGATTTCTTTCTATTCTAGGTTTTTAAAAATAATTAATTGGTGATCTCTTGATTTCTACTTTTCATCACACTCTTCACATTTTTCTGAGCTCACCAGTATTTTTAGATTATTTTCTGATTTTCTATATTTTTCTATGATTTTTATAATTTTTAATCGCAGAAAATACAAAAAAATACAAAATACACAAAAAAAATACCCCGAAATATGTGGAACCTTCTAAGAACACTCGTAGAACTCCTTGTTGGGAGAAAGAGTGTCTAGGTACGTCGAATCAAAGCAAATCAAGGCAAATCACGAAATAAGATCGGAGGAAATCGCAAATTCGCGCAGAATAATCGTGCGTATATACGCAGGCCTGCGTATATACGCTGCTATGAAGTGTATAACGCAGAGCCTGCGTATTAGCAGGTCTCCTGCGTATATACGCTCCTTTGAGCGTATATACGCATCCTCTGCGTATATACGCTCGATTTCCCCTTCCTGTGCCTGCTATAAATACGTGCCTTGCTCATTTCGGCCACACACGTCTATTCACTTACACGTCCCTAAACTTGCGTATTCACACTCTCACACTCTCATACACTCTAAACACATCTTCTTGATTCTTAGCATCAATTCTGTTTCATCCAACAAGCGAACAGGTATAATCTGAGATTACTCACCTACAACTCTCTTCTTTTCTTTTAACTTTGATTAATTATTATCACGATTCTAACTTAATTTATACAATGTAGAAACCGACTTTGAATCTCTCATGTAAAATAGTAGGATTGTTATTCGTGTTTTCAAATTCTTTTCGTTAATGTTTATTTATTATCACCACCTTGTCACAACTTATCATTTATGCATATCGTTATTGTAATACTAACATGTTTCTTTGTCTTGATTAGCAATTCGATCAAAGGACGTCTCTTTTTAGTTTTTTACTTTATACGATTGTGTTTTGCAGAGACAAGTGAGAAAGATATACCATATACATTAATATGCTTACTAACTCTATTTTTATGTTTCGTTGTACATACCTATCACACTTGTATATATGCTTAACAAGACGGAATCATGCTATCACATTTAAGTCAGATAATCATGGACGACCGGTTTTCTAGGCACCTTGTTATATATGACTAACCATGAAGCGATCGCCTGTCCATGTAGAAGTCTTTGTTTGTGTATAATAGTTAACCCACTTAGTAATCTTTAGGGTTAGTGCGCTAATAAGATTTCAAAAATTGCTAAGATGTGTGCATCCAATAATCGTGTTTAATAGAATTACAATGAGACCGAGTAGAGCGCGTACATGGGGCGGATTGGGTTACTGATTCAATCCGTACCATCTCCCCGAACCCACGAGTGGTTATTGGATTGGACGTGGGGCCATTGTTTTGCACCAACGTTTCGGCGGTCGTCCGTGAATAACCATATAGGCACGCTGGCGACTCCCTTACTCGACACACTACGCCCAACGCACTCACGTGGGGTTCCGTGGCTCAAGCCCACCAAAGCACCGATGTAGTTACCAAGCCGCGCGCCGCTATAACGCGAGGGTACGGGCCCACTTCTACATTTGGCGACTTCACTGGAATCACCGTTAGGTGAAAGTGGACAGACTTGAAAGTCTCATATTCCATCATCACGCTTATGGATTTTGCATTTTGCATGTGACTTTCGAATAAGGTCGCGCCTTAGGCTCCTTGGTCTCAATATGGCAAGTTCTATGCCTCGAGACCACCTTAAAGGGGGATACTACCTTGGTTCATGTGGTTAATGGATCGCATGGCTAAGGCAAGTCCTATCCCGTCCACGTCGCGTTGCAGTTACAGATGCGTGTACATAAGGGTAACTCGGCATACATCACTTACCGTGAAAGGTGGTGAAATTGACCAGCTCTGCCTTAGCGTGGGTACACTCTCTGACTTAACCTAGGACCGAACTAGTTGACTTTCATCACTGTCTTGTATATTATGTGCATGTGTATGGTCCTAGCCATTGCATAGTTCTAGACCTTAACACAACACTTTCATATAGTCCATGGTCATCTTTAGTTCACATATGCATTTCATAGCCCATAGCGGACTTTAGTTGACCTCTCCTTAGTTTGTGACCATAGTTCACTAGGACTTTGTCTCCAAACTTTCGACCTTAGTCCACACAGATTTTTGACCCTGGTCTTGACCCTGACCTTAGAGTAGGCATAGACTCTGACCTTAGTCTTGACCTTGACCACTAGGGTAGGCACAGACTTTGACCTAGACTTTGACCTTGACCGTACTCACATAGATTGACCTTTGGCCAAACTTAGACTCACCCTAGCACATCAGCGGCATTGACCTAACCACTTGACAATGTGCATATCATACATCCCTATGTCATTTGGTGCCCTTTCCAAAAAAACAAAAACAAATCAAAAAAAAACAAAGAAAAAAAGACAAAAAAGAACAAAAAATCCGAAAAAACAAAAAAAAAGCAAAAAATTCAAAAACGAAAGGCACCTGCATCATACTAGGAAAGAATGACCATGGAATTAGCATGCATTTGCATCTGCATCCATGTGTTCATAATGACCAAGGAAGTTCACTAAAGGTTTATTTCTTTTTAAACAGGGTGAATTCGTCTCCATAGCCCTTGCTCGACCCAAAGAGTTTGAGCCCTAAGCCCATCCAACCTAAACCATCCTCCAACTAGCCTTAACACCACAAATGCCTACCGACAAGAAAAGATCCAAAAGCTTGTCGAGCAAGTTCAAGAGCTGAAGCTAAGATCAAGGAGTGACCCGAGCACTTCCTTGGACAAGCTGTTTGAAAAGGCGATCCAGAAAGCCATCGACCCCACCTTTTACCAAGACCAACCTCCTCTTGACCCTAAATTTCAACCAAACTGCCAAAGATTTCTCAGCGAAGACATACCCAATTCAAAAGCGACTGATGACCCTCGATCATATAAAGGGATTTAAGACACCATGGCACTTAGAAGGGATTGACTCCGCCTGTTTCCAATGCTTGTTCCCTTCCTGGAACCGATATGTCAGCAATGTGTCTTTCACTTCCTGAGAAAGGAAATAGCCTACTTGGGAAGACATCACTCCGCGATTCATGGCAAGAATCAACGGGATAGACCCAAAACATCCTTCCAAGAGACTTGAAATCCTAACTAGGCGAAAGAACGAGGGTTATACCTGATCTGACTAGATGGAGAGAGTCTTGTCACCCTATAGTCTCGGCGCCAACGGAAGAAGAGATGGTCAAACCTCATTATCTGGCCTACAGCCGGAATCAAAGATCACTCAATAAGTCGAGGCCTTACTCACATTCGCAAAGTCTACGACATGTGAGTGGAATAGAATGATGTTCTTCGATTTGCATGATTCAGTTAGGGTCTTAGCTTCTAGGTCGACGTCGAGAGTCCTTCCCTTAACGGGTTTCATTTCTTTTTTCCACTTTTGATCTAGTATTAGGTTTACGGAAAAAGTTCTGCAATTAGCTTGTGTAATAAATCCTTTGTAATATAATAAAACTTTAATTGTCGTTATCCTCTAGCCGGCCACATAGTTTGTGCTTGCGGTAAGCTGTTATGGAATGCAAATTAATACACACACACACTATCAATGGAAATGCCAAGAGGCCTCTTTCATAGCTCCACAAAATAACTTCTCCCTCCATCCCTTCATCACATTCAATCAAAATCCCTGCAACCCCTTTGAGCCATAAACCTATCTCATACTCTATGCATTCTTTCATTCCCGCACATCTACCTATCTGCGTGATACCAAACGTGCGTAGCGAAAGACACGTGCAAAAGAAAGAAAAGAAAGAAATGAAGAAGAATAAAATGGGCCAAAAAGGAAAAAACGAGTAAAAGTTCTCCATCTAAAATGCAAAATCAATATCAAATATCCATCAATCTCTAAGCTCAAAGCCCAGATCACAATAAAAAGCAAAAGTCTAAGCACACTGCACACCTGGGTCAACTTCATGATCATCGGAGCTCTTTTCAACCTTCAACAACAGCCCACATTACAACCACAAAAGCCCTCTCACACGAGCATTGTCCAAAATCATCCCAAAACTACGACGGCTGATTCCAAAAGCGTACCGCTTCTGAGGTCCGACCCATACACTCAAAATGCAGTGAGTGCGCCGACGCCGTCCAAGTGGTTTGATTCTTAAGGCTATGAAGCACAATCCTAGGTGAGCACCCGACTAATGGACTCGCAGCTTGAACTACATCATCTACAGCCAACCACATCAATTCCCCATTACTTACCCTTTGTGCACAAATTAAGCCTTGTCGTTTCTTGATCCTTAAGCCTATTTCTTCATACCGTCTATGGCGCTCTCCAAACTCTCCTAGTCTATCTCTCTGTACCAATCATCAGCATCCTCCTCAAGCATCGCATACAGCATTCCTCCATGTTTCTCCCAGCGACATCAGACTCAAGTCACCGATTGGGAAAATCCAAAATCACCATCCCAATAGCCTCATCCCTCAACCGATTACCACACCCATAAAGCTAGCCAAACCCATGACTTCACCCATCAACCATGCCCCAGCCCGATCCCAAGTGGGGACCACCCACAAACCAACCATCGACATCACAAATTAAGCTCTTTCTCCATCGCAACCCCATGGTTGGGGCCACTTGCACACAAAGCTCTCGTTTGCTCGATATGGGGGCTTGAACGGCTCCATCCCACAACCTAAAAACATTTTAACATGTAGTATTATGCCTGGTATTCCCCGTACTGATTCATCTTAAGCATATCGGTATATCTAGCTGCATATCAAACCCCTTTGCAAAGTAAAATATTAATGCAAAGCTAATTATAGCCCATCCCATCTAAGTATAGGATTAAACAAAACAACACAACCATGAGAGCCCAGGAAATGATGGGGTCAGCTAACCATAGTAAATAGGAGAATCGACATAAATCACAACATAAGTTACAATTTAATATACCACAAATATTTTTGCCTCTATAAATTGAACCCAGCGTTGTTCAATTATCAATACGATCTAGGAGTACTTCAAAAAATTCACAATATTAATATACGCCCAAAACATATGAACAAGTATGCAACAAGGACATGAAATTTCTAATATACAGGAAAATCAAATTATCTTTGACAAAGGCCCAAATTAACAGCCTATTTGAAGAATCTAAACATCATAATTGCTCTTGATAACAGAAATTTAAAAGTAGCAATCTGGAAAATTAACCAAGAAAATATGCAAGACATTCATATTCTAGAAACTAAAAATTTCGACTTATCATATGCCCCAAAGCCCAAAATCAAAAAATTTAAATAAAAAAATTCGAATAAAAAGCAACACGAACAGATGGAGGTAACCTTCAATTCTTATAATACATATTGTGGCTAAGACAAATCAATACATTACAGCAAAAAATCAAAAAAGGAAAGCTTCACATCACTCAATAACAGAAATTATGAAATTAAATCATGGCGTCCGTAGAATACGCGAATTCATTTATGGTGGGAACAAGCACAAAAATGATTAGGATGCAAACCAATGGACTTGCAGTGGTCAACCCTAAAAAAAATCGAATTCAATAATAAATATCATTACCAAAAAAATACAACTGCAGATGATTGAAAGTCGAAGAGCAAATTCCAAATAAACAACAGAGCAAAAGTGTGGTTGCAATTCATCACCCCACCTCAAACTGATTCCAAACTCCTTCAGATTAAAGAGCCAAACACAAACCCGAATATAGAACATAGTCTAACACAAACCTGATATGGTCACCCATTAATGAACCAAGCACGAGGAAAGATCCAAGGTTCCGATGAATCCTTCGGGTTGCCATATGTCACAAATATCCGAGGAGGTGAGCCCTTCGGGAGTCCATGGGTCGCAATACAAACGCAGAACCACAAAAGAAAGCCGACGCGAAATCCAAGGTACAGGAAAAATCCCCAAGCACGGTGGGTAGCAAGTAAGGTAAGCAAGAAAGTGAATGCGAGATGGGTGGAGAAAACCAATGAAGCAATGAAGAAGATGGTGAGATGGTGGAGAAACCAATGAACCAGGGAAGAAGAGAGAAAGAGAGTCGGTGACTCGGTGTAATGGGGTTGGTGAGGTTGATGAGATGAGATGAGATGAGATTAAGTAAGAGTAATGGAAATGAGTAAAATAAAGGACATGGAAGGGTATGATAGTAATCATACTTTGGGTACATTGCTCACATTTTAGAGGAATGGGGGATTTTGCAATCTTTATAAGCTTTTGACCTAGAATTTTGAGGTAATTCCATTTCTAGTCTTAAATTTTAGTTTTAATGTTGTTTGCTCTTAGTTTTAGTTGATTTTCGTTTTTGCAAGTTTTTGTGGGTATTGTTAATACTTTAGCTTTTGAGTTCTTTTGTTGTTAGCTTGCTTCTACTTGTGTTTGTGTAGATTTTGGTGGTTGTTTTGCTTGATTTGGTGTACTATTGAGTAGTTTCTTTAATACCCTTTTTGTTGTTGCAATTTCTAGCTTTAACAGCTTCTTCTTTATGGTTTTCCTTTGTTTTTCATGATTTCCTACTTCTAAGCATGTTGTGTGAGAAGTGTAGCAACTTAGGAGTGCTAGGAGTCCCATTTATAATCATTTCAATGCCAAGTTGATATTAATCACTCTTTCCAATCACCATATTTGCCTTGAATTTTGATTTCTCAAACCTTATTGCTTTCGATTTGGCCACCCTTGGTCTTTGGTGTGAGAGGTGCCTAATTCAACCCTTTGCAAGGGATTGTGAGGATTGACTTGGGTATTGGTTTGATTMATTCTTGTTCAATTCTAGTGAGGACTTGAGGGGACTTGGGTTTGAGCTTGAATTGAGAGGGTTGGATGACTTGGGAAATGATTCTAACCACATTTCCAAACTATGATTTCAATAACCCTTTTGATTGTAGTAGAGCATATACTTTGATTGGCATAATTCAGTTCTATAGATGGTGACAACTAGCATCTCCTAGGTGATTTAGTAATATTTTATTTTCCAAAGTCTTGTTTCAAGTTCATCAATTAGCTAGTTTTCAAAGAAAATTCTCATTTCAAAGTTTGTTTGCTTGCCAATTTAAATTAGTTTGGACTTAAACACCCTTTGATTCCTTCCTTGAGGATCAACCCTTTACTTACTTCTATACTAGGTATAGATTGTAGTATTGTCTTTACAAATATTATTTGGCGGGACTTGATTAGGCAATATTTCTCAACGACCCTAGTCAAGCCCTCTCGTCAATTGCTTTAATTCACAACTTGAAAACAAACAAAACAACAATGAGTTAATAAAGGCAATGGAAGAGCACGAAAAGAAAACTTCTGTCATCGAGCAAACAAAAAAGGTAGACATCTCCGACAACGACACGCCGCGGGAGATACAGATTGGTCTGACACTGAGTTCGCAAGAAAGGGATGAACTGGTTACAACACTGAAATAATTCCGGGATGTTTTTGCTTTGTCCTAGGAAGACATGCCAGGAATTGATCCTGACATCGCACATCACTGAATTTCGCTCATAGAGGGGGCTAAGCTAGACAAACATAAGCTCCGTCGCATGAAACCAGGTGTTACCCTTAACATTCGGTAGGAAGTCATTAAGCAACACGATGCAGGCTTCATTAAAGTCGTAAATTACCCTCAATGGATAGCAAACGTGGTTCGAGTACCTAAGAAAGATGGACGAGTTCGAATGTGTGTAAAATTTCGTGACTTAAACAAAGCAAGTCCGAAGAACAACTACCCTCTACCACACATAGATGTTCTCTTAGACAACACAACAGATCATGCCTTGCTCTCATTCATGGATGGGTTAAAGGGGTATAATCAAGTCAAACTAGACAAAGACGACATGGAAAAGACAACCTTCACCACTCTGTGGGGGCTATATTGCTACACTATGATGCCTTCTGGTTTAAAAAATGCAAGCGCCACACATCAACGAGCTGTCATGTAGGACGTGGGCCGCGCCCTCGCGTATAGCGGGCGCACGGCTTGGTACTACATCGAGGTGCTTTGCGTGGGCTTGA
>SNQN01002397.1:3610-17084 GCA_008642245.1 Bassia scoparia | reverse complement strand
GAGGAACGATACTCTGCCCTAGAGAAACTATGCTTGGCTTTAGTATGGGAATCGCGAAAGCTTCGACAGTATTTGCTCACACATACCCTAAACATTGTATGTAAAGTGGATCCTCTGAAATACCTCTTTGAAAAGCCAGCAGTCAACGGACGCATGTCTAGATGGATGGTTATGCTCGCCGAATTTGACCTTAAGTTCGTGMCTCAAAAAGCCATCAAAGGTAGTATCGTCTCCGAGTTCTTAGCAGACTTTGACTTTCCAGACGAGGAACTCATGATGACCTAGGAGAAAGTTGGTTATTATACTTCGATGGTGCATCTAATAAAAATGGATGTGGAGTTGGAGTGCTTCTAATCTCACCACAAGAAGAGAACACCCAAATTTTCGTTAAACTCGACCTCGATGTCACTAACAATGTCGCAGAGTACGAAGCATGTATTCTGGGTTAGCAAGCTGCCGCTGCACTTAACGTTAAGAGATTATGAATATATGGTGATTCTTCACTCATCATAAATCAGATTTCAGGCCGATGGAAGGTACGAAGTGAAAGCCTTGCTTCGTATCAGTCCTCTCTTGAGAACTTTGCATCCCAGGTAGACGAAGTTGAATACACCTACCTACGGCGCAAAGACAATCAATTCACAGATGCATTAGCAAAGCTCGCATCCATGGTGCGTATTCCGAGTTCAGTGACCCAAATGCCCTTAGTCATTTAATGAAGACAAGAACCAGCATACGTCTGCACTTTAGGCGAAACAAACGAGGTGCCCAACCTCGATCCTTAAAAGCCATGATACAAAGACATCAAAGACTACCTAGAAACTTGCGAATACCCTTCTAGTGCAATAAAAAAGCAACAACAAGCTCTGAGGCGTTTAGCATCTTAGTACTTCCTTCAAGGCGGAGAACTCTACAAGCGCCACTACAATGGTCTCCACCTACTTTGCATCACTCAACAAGTACGCAAAACAACCATGGAGCACGTCCATGACGGAATCTGTGGCACCCACATGAATAGCAGACTCCTGGCCTCTAAAATCATCAAGTTGGGGTATTACTAGACCACCATGGAAAGGGATTGAATGCAATACGTCCGTACGTGCGACACCTTCCAAAAATACTCCAATGCACAACATGTTCCTCTTTCTCTCCTATCCACATTTGTCTCTTCGTGGCCCTTCTCTACACGGGGAATAGACATAATAGGGAAGATTACGCCGCTCGGGCAAGGAGGTCATGAATTTATACTTGTGGCCATAGATTACTTTACAAAGTGGGTCGAAGCAGCGTCATATACTAAGCTCCAGGCTAAGCACGTGGAAAAATTCATAGAAAACAACATCATGTGTCACTATGGAGTTCCTCACGAAATCATTAGTGACAACGACACCAACTTTAAAGCAAAGTGTGCAGATCTAATTGCCAAATATAAGATTCAACACCACAAGTCATCACCATGCATACAGGTCACAAGCTAATGGGGCAGTTGAAGAACCTAACAAAAATCTCTAAACAATTATCTCTAAGATGACGGAGAATGATCGAGATTGGCCGCAAAAGCTACACTTCGCTTTATGGGGTTACAAGACCTATATTCGCACTTCAACTGGAGCTACTCCGTTTTCACTAGTCTATGATGCCGAAGCTGTTCAACCAGTAGAACTAGAGATCCTGTCTCTACGCATTGTCTTAGAAAGCAAGCTCCCAGAAGAGAATGGGTAAGGGCGACGAAAAACGGCTAGCAGCCTTGCATCATGTGCAAGCATACCAAAAGAGGGTCGAATGGTACTTCAATTAGTGAGTTAAATCACGAGGCATCAAAGAAGGTGATTTGGTTCTTAAAGCACTTCGCAAAACTGTCCTAGATCCTCGAGGCAAATTTCGTCCTAATTGGGCAGGTCCTTACATTGTCAAAAAGATCTTGCCAAAAGGCGCAGTTCAATTAATGGACACAAATGGCGATAATTTCTACAACCTCACTAACTTAGACCAGCGCAAGAAATCCTACGTCTAAGGCATAAATGCGCACCGCGTCTTAGCAACACAATAGCACCATGCATCAGAATTACGGATGACCTGATTCCTTATGGGATACGGAGGCAGCCTCGCCTTGAGGCTCGGCCACAGTAACAAGTGCCCTACTTGTTTTGGGATTAGCAAGTGAACAACAGTTAAGCGGCAATTGGACGAAGTTTTCTTCAACATGCTCAAAGTAAACACAATGTATGAAAAGCAATGCAAGTTTGTAATTTATTATAACTTGTAATTAAATTTGACAGTACAATGTGAAAGCGGCTCGCAGGCCAATCACTTTATTAACTCATAAATAAAACAGACATTAAATTAAACAAGAGTTGTGGAAAAAATCGGTCACTCCTTCCTCTCCTCTTCTTGCACCTTGGCATTGTCCTTCTTTACACCCGAGCTCTCACCTTTAAGCTTCCTCGCCCATTTGCGTCTCTTGGGTCTATCATCCACAATAGTCTTCCCTTTTCCTTTAGAATTCCCTCCAAGCACCTCTTTAGGCCCAAGTCTTCTTTCAGCAATGTTTGAGTCAATCCTCAAAGGAGGAAGTCTTTCGAGCCTACTCCAAACTGACACCTTCTTAGGACCAAGTCTGTCCTTAGCAGAAACAGCTCTGAACATAGCAGCAGGAGTCTCAGTAGAGTCACAGTCAAGTCTCTAACTCTTGATATGGTCCTTCTGCTCCGCACGTCTTACCTCAACATGGCCCATCACATCAATGGAATTCATCTAGACATGGTAATGAGGAGAAATCTTGTGGTCACCTCGAGCAAGCGGGGTCACCTCAAGTTTAGAATGGGATTCCCAGTATTTCTCCCACTCTATTGCGGCATTGCCCGAATGTAAGCGCTTGTCCTCAAGACGAACCGTGTCAACAGCGGGAATAAGCTAAACTTTCTCGAGTTGCCTCATCACCCTTGAAGGGAAATAAAAGGTCAACACAGTCAAGCTAGCCACGCGCACATATGAAGACAAGCGAGTATGCACCATACTCCTAATACCYCACCAAGGGACAGTCCACCGCACGAGAATGCCACGGTCAACAAGGATAAAGATCCACTTATGCTGAGATTTGTTGACATGGACCCTCTTACGGGAAAAGAATCCCTTAGAAGAATATTTGGCAGGATTCTGGGGTGCCTCAACTAGGCTCAAACGCTCCATCAGCCAAATCTGTGATGAAACAACAGCATGTGCAATATTTAGTCATCACATCAATAGACAAGCAATAATATTTGTATAAATGCACTATTTTGCAAATATTCAACCAACAATATTGTACCTGCAGCAAAATGGGGCATCTAGACAAGGGTGCATGCGCATCCTTTTTAAGACGGTCAAGCATCATGAATAACTCCCTCGTGCACAACGACATAGGAGTACGGCTAGCCTCGCATTGCTTGACAATAGAAATGATGCTAGCACGACCAACATTCGACTTGCCATGGACAAACAAGAAACACGCAAACAAGCAAATCATAATTGCACGTCTACGGTAAACTCTACGACAAAAGGCATCACTAGCAATATAATCAACTAAGGCAAGCAAGTCAATTTCCCGACCATGCACTATGTGTTGTGAAACAGTTGGACTAAGTCTCAAGTATCGCTCATATTCGTCAACATAGCGATCAGCAGTATTAGGGATACAAGAGAGACTTACAACAGGCATAATAGCACCAAGTTCCTTAGGCAAACGAAAAATTCCTTGTCCCGAAGACGAAATCAATGCGTTAGTGGGTCCCACAGGCTTATAGCAGCATAAAGAAGGTTTGTATCGAGACTTACATACCTTAAAGTCAAGAGAGCATCACAATTCAGCCTTGCAAGGTCCTCCCTTTCACGAGCATCCAATTTTCGAAGTACATCATTCAAAGCATTAGCAAAGTCTCTCTCCAATTGATTTGTTGCAAATTCTTCGATGTATTGAATTAAATGAAGTATAAAGCAATGTAAGAGAGGTTTTTAAGCACTAAGGAGGCTATAATGAATGAATTAAGGCGTGCATAAACCCCTATATATAAGCAAATCAGGCCGAACAAACTTGCCTAAAATCGAAATTTAAGCAAAATCAGGCCAATTCTGGGCGTAATTACGCCCAGCCTGGGCGCTATTACGCCTAGTTTGGGGCTTATTTTTGCCAATTTTTCTCCCTTTAACTATTCCCATGCACTTTGGCACGCAGTTCTTGGTCCAACCTAGGTCCTTCCCTGCATTTTCAAGGAGGAACAAGCTGACATTCGTCTCAACAACACAACGCCACATGCGCAACAACACAAGATGATCGACGTCGTCTTAGAAGTTTAATTACATGCATTGCATATAGTTAGCAAGTTGTCTTTTGCAAGTTGTAACCAAAGCTCGACATTACAAAATGAGTTGTGTCTAAAGTCGTATACAAGTCTAGTCATATTTACAAAAACACTCGAGACTAAGCTAGAGTCGAGTCAAGTCAAGTCGAGTTAAGAAAAAGTCAACAAATAATTATAAGTAGGTCTAAGCTAAGTCCTAAAATCAACAAATGCAATGCTAGGGTCACCCCCTTCCCTACAGGTGAGAGGTACAACAACTGCTCGTGACACGTCGACAAGCCGAATGACGATAGCACCTATAAGACAAACTCGTCCAACAACTCATTAGGAAAAGAAACTACAGAAGGGGTCCCTGGTACTGTAAACTGAGTCGAAGGTCCGGGTTGAGAACGGGAAGTGGAAGCGCCGCCCACGAACCTCGGGCCCGATAAGGTCGAAGCTCCGCCCCGGTTAGAAACCGGTCTCATCCGTGCATCACCATCGACGTCAGCATCCTCCTCGTCGCCTTAACGAACCTGCAAAAGGATTTTCATGTCAAAAACGGGTTCCTGACCCTGCAAAGAATTTAAATTACGAGATTTAGAGAACTTAGTGAGTCTCTTAGCTGACAGTAAGAGTGTCTCCAGGAATCTATTACACCTAGAAGCCTCATGATGCCTGCCCGAGGCATCTATTTCGCAAGACAAGCAAGTCAGCACGTTCATAAGTGGATGTTGGCACCAAAACACAAAATCATGCAAGTAAAGTGTTCCCTACCTGACCAGCCCCAAGGGGCATCGAGTTCTGAGCGTGTCTAGCATTTGGAGGGTCAGGCTCAACAAACTCGTCCGAGCCAGGACGAATCCTCAATTCAGCAAAGGGGATCTCCCTGAGGTCGTAATCAGTTTGCACAAGTCGAGCCAAAGTTAATGCACAACTAACGGAAAGCAAATGCAAAGAAAAGGTGTGGATAAGCAAGAATTATACCTCGACAACTAGCTCGACTCGGGGGGCTAGTCGCTCCCTAGTGAAATGCTCATAGGCATCCTGACCTCTAGCACCAAGAAGGAGATGTTACTTTACCGCCTCGCCATGTTTCAAGTCATTGGACAACGTGGTGACCAGCAGATCCTCATCCATCATAGTGTCTGGAGGATCCTGAGGCACTCCAGGGTCAGAAAGGCTATGTTGCCTCACCACACGCTCCCCGAGGTACCAGACAGGCTCTTGAGGTCCCCTAAAGAGGCACCACCTTTTAGGGAGCTTGGCCGCTGCAACAAACCTCCTCAGCCTATGGTGAGTTTTAAAGCTATTTAATTTTTTAATGTTTTGACTATTTGAATCAAGTTGTATTCATATGTTGTTTAATCTTACTTTGATTTGTGTGCAAGGTTCGACGCGCGCGATGTTGTTCGATTTGTAATAGCGGCAATGAGGGCTTACTTCCATGAGCCTTGGAAGAACTATAGTGAGGTAGATAAGGATACCAAGGATCATTGGTGGAACATATAGAAGGTGAGAAAGACGAACTATTTAACTTCATAAAAATAGTGGTTTTTTGTTTTTTTATATAATCTTATACGTTAACATATTTCTTTGTCTTTTGTCTAATGTAGTAAATGTATAGTTGGAAGCCTAAGCTGGAGGGCACAGTGCGTAAAGCATATGATGCCAAGGCTGCCAACCGTCTCAAAGACCTCTTCAACGAAATAGTTCACTGGAGGAAGGAACGACCCAGTTGGCTAAAATCTAGTATCGTAAATACTCGTTCGTTAAAATATTTTTATATCACCTAACATATGGTACAATTGTTTGTGATGGCTAAGGCAATTGGAGGGAAGTTGCCTAACGCTGCTGTTCTCTACCTTGACACTCACTTCAAGAAGGTTCTAGGAAAGGAATCGCAATCGGTCAGCAAGAAGGCCAAGGAAGTGATGGTAATGATTTCTTCTTAGTTTACGATTTGCATTTGATGTTTAGAGCGGAATTACCGCTTATAAGCCGATGAGTATGAAGAGGATTGCTTTTTTATTAATTTGGATTTGTTGTTAGAGTTGATGACAAGTGAATAGTGTGTTATAGGACGTGTATAAGGTTTGAAATCTAGTAATGAATAGACATGTGACAAGTTAGTAGCGAAAATGCCAAAAAAACCCTAAAATGGCCTAAAATGACAAGTTTTTGCCTAAAATGGTCTTGTGTCGTTCTAACCAACACAATCAACCCCTAGCAAGGATAATAGTGTGTTATAGGGCGTGTATAAGGTTTGAAATGTATTAATAGATATGCATGTGACAAGTTTGGAGTGAAAATACCTCATAAATGCCCCAAAATGGCCATTTTAAGCCCCAAATTGAACTTGTCGCGTCTAAACCCCTAAAATCAAGACCTAAAAAGCTCAAGTGAGTAAAATATGACATGATTGAGCTTTAAATATGCATAATAGGTTGCGTTTGTAGAAGTTAGGCGCGAAAACTCATAAACGCCCCAAAATTTTCCTGTCAATGTTATTTTCTTTTTATTTGGAATTGTTTGCACTAACTCTATAATTTGCAGGAAAAATATATGCAGAACCTTACTGAGTCTAATGCTAGTGGTTCGGAGGTGGATCCCAACAAGGTCTTCTTTTACGCGGTTGGTGGGTTTCGGAAGGGCGAGGTTCTTGGCTTCGACAAAGATGGAGTTTCTCTCTATTATGAGAAAAGCTCGTGGCACATTGAATCTCGCTATTCTGCATCGGTTTCCGCTAAACTATCACAGTTGTATGAGCATTTGGAGGTGTTAGAGCACGCTCGGGTGGAGTTAGAGGAGAGAGACCGCATGCGGGAGCAAGAGCAGCGCCGTCAGGCGGAGTACCTAGAGCAGATGAGGGCGCAGATGGACGCTTTCATGAGGCATTTCGGCGACCCGTCTTCCTTTCCACGACGCCCCGACGACAGCACAGACGGTTCCGGAGCTTCTGAAGCCTTCGTAACGTCTTAGGAGTCCTTATTTAGTTTTCGATTTATTGTATCGTACGTTTTTATTTGTTACATTTTCACTTGAAAATTTTGGAAACTATAATGTGTTGATCTTGTGTATTACGAAATACTTATATCCAATACTTCCTCCGTAACAACTAAGATGCATCAGTTTCTTAAAACGGAAATTTCACATTAGATGCATCACTTTCATTTTTTTCCATAAGTGGCAATTTTTTTAAGGTGAGTTGACTGTTTTACCCTTACTTTTTTCCTACTTAACATGTGGGACCTTGGTGATTAGCTTTTTTTTATTATTTGGCTCCAATATTAATATTCCCATGTGGTGGGACCTTGGTGATTAGCTTTTTTTTATTATTTCTCTTGGTCCCCACTTACTTAAACACACTACCCTTCAACCTACCTAATCACCCTAACAAAAAATTGCCTCAAAAAATGTGCAAACACAAGTGATGCAACTTAGTTGTGACGGAGGAAGTATAAAATTTTATTTTGTATTTTTAATCTGTTTCTTATTAATATATAATTAGTTTCTTTTACTAACTTTTTTTGATATTTATTGAAAGCAAATTTTTTTTAAAAATAAATATAGGTTACCGACCAAATTTTTCGATCAGTAATACCGACCGATGCTATTTCGGTTGGTATTACCGACCAAAAATTCGGTCGGTAACGTGTTTCCCCCTCCAATTTTTTTTGAGGGAAACATAGCTCACCAACTGAATTATCGATCGGTAATACCGACCAATAATTCAGTCGGTGAGCTATGTTTTCTTCCAAAAAAAAGGTCCTCAAATTTAGTCGGTGATCGGTCGGTGATATGGTACCGACTGATTTTCAGTCGGTGAATCTCTGCTTACCGACTAACGTTGAGCTCACCGACCGAAAATCGGTTGGTAAACGGTTTTACTGACCGATAATCAGTCGGTAACGTCGGTCGGTCGAAGCCATTATTTTTATTATGTGACCCTAATTGGAAAGTTGCTAAGCAGGACGAATATGATGCTCTTATTGAAAAATGGTACATGGGAGTTAGTCCCGCGCCCACATAATGCTAATGTTATTCGGTCTCTTTGGATTTTTCGGCATAAAACGAAATCTGATGGTTCGTTTGAGAGGTATAAGGCTCGTTTGGTCGGTGATGGTAAAACTTGACGTTATGGGATTGATTGTGATGAGACTTTTAGTCCAGTTGTTAAACCGGCTACCATTTGCATGGTTCTTATTATTGCCTTGTCGAACTCTTGGTCGATTCATCAGCTTGATGTTAAGAATGCATTTTTACATGGTCACTTAAATGAAACTGTTTATATGTATAAAACTATGGGTTTCAGGGATCCTGCTCGTCTAGATCACGTATGTCTTCTTCGTAAGTATCTTAATGGTTTTAAGCAGCACCTCGGGCTTGGTATCATCGATTTGCTACTTTGGTGGAATCTATTGGTTTCGTTCACAGTAAGTCGGACACATCTTTGTTCATTTATCACCATGGTAATGCAACTGCTTATTTGCTTCTCTATGTTGACGATATTGTTATAACTTCTTCATCTGACTCTCTTCGCAAGCATATAATTTCTCGCCTTAGCTCTGAATTTGCTATGAAGGACTTACGTGTACTCAGTTATTTCTTGGGCAATGTTGTGTCTCGTTGAAATGGTGGTTTGTTTCTGTCTCAACAGAATTATGCAAAGGAGATCATTGCCCGTGCTGGCACGTCAAACTGTAAGCTATCCCATACACCTGTTGACTCGAAAGGCAAATTAAGTACTACTAACAACACTCCTTATGATGATCCCACCCTCTATAGATGGTTATGTGGTGCGTTAAAGTACTTGACGTTTACTCGTCCAAATCTTTCTTATGTAGTTCAACAGGTTTGCTTGTTCACGAATGCTCCCATGGTTTCTCATATGAATACTTTGTGTAGATACTTACATTTGTCCCTAGCCCAATACGGCCGATGATAAGACACCCCTTGCAACACACAAGCTGAATTAAGAGAGAGTTAGGGCCCTAACAGACCCTAAAAAGGCAAGTTTTTTAGCACCCTTAAAAGTAAGTTTTAGTTTCAAAATAATTTTAACTTATTTTTAAACATTTTTCTAAAAAAATTCGGAATTTTTGGAATTTTCAACAATTTAGTTAATTTTTGCGATAAATAATTAAATTATGAAAACAATTCCAAAACTCACGAAATTCTAAAACAATGCACTATTTTTTACAAGGAATTTTATGAATATTTTTCCATAATTTTTGAAGTTATAGAAAAATAGTTATGATTTTCCTAAGCAAAAACGCGCACCCGAGCGGCTCGTGTCGGGAGCGTCGGAACCGCACTGGAGCGTGGGGCCTGCTTGGATTGCTCCCCAAGACAGTTTAGTTTCATCCCTTAGCTTGTATTTCATGAGGGGCAGCTTCAAACGCGTAGAAAATAAATTTCTACCAAAATTACACCAAGGCAAATAAGGTAAGTCGAGCAAAAAGGGGGAGCAGAAGATCTTGGCGTAATTATGCCCAGGTCTTTGGCCTTCTAGGCATAACTGCGCCCATATTCAACCAAATTTTCTTCCTTTTCTAGCTTGTTCCTATAACTACAAGAACCCCGACATTCATTTGCACGAATACACACGCCTCATACGCCTCACATTCTGCCCATTTCTCTCCTCCTTCTCTCTCAAATACTCTCTTGCTTTGCATTCAATTTCACAAATTCTTTTGCAATTCTTTTACACATCACATACAATCTAAAGGTCTCTTTCAAAGGTTCTTTAAGGGTTGTTAGGGTTTCTTCAAAGGCTATAAGGGTTCTTAAGGGTCCGAAGCATCGTTCTCGATCGAAAGCGCCGTGTTGCAAGGTAAGTTTGAGGCCAATGTCTCAATTTCTTTACACCCTTTTGGATGCTTGTTAGAAATACTTTCTATGCAAATTAGCATGTAATATTGATTAACAACTATTCGACATGAATTAAAATCAACATTAGGCACAACCTTTAATTCTTGTTGAATGCTTGCATGCTTGCAAATCACAACTATTATGTCTTAAACAAGATCGGCAAATTACATGTTCTCACGCCTAATAAGACTAATTCTTGGACAAATTAGCTTTTAGGCACCCTTTAATATGGATCTAAACAACACATGTCGCAAAAACAAATTAGTCCTACGTGCATCTATTTCTGTTAAGCAACCTACATAGTAATTTGCATGCTTAGGGTTAAAACAGAAATTTGTTTGTTGTTGTCTGTTTGACAGTGCACTCACAATGACCGAGTAGAGGCTGCAAGACGCGGGGGGGGGGGGGGGGGGGTKGGSCCCYYCTTCTCCTTTCCCCTTGTCCCCTAATCCAGACCTTTGGTGCACTACCAGACATGGAGTCCTTCGCCTTGCTTTATGCAATTATAGGCAAGGCTTAAAACGGGTTCCGCAGCTTCCCAAAAAAAGTGCGGTGGCGACTTCCTCTACTCGTTTCGAGTATAAACACACAACTCCAAGCATACTCATACTATGCAAAAGCAAGAATTCAATTCTAGCAAAATCCGAGTCATCAACTAATTGTACCCCCGAAGCAGAGGGACCGGACCCAGTCCGACCCGGTGAAGCCCGGGCGCCCGTACACATTGAAACGTTTTATTCAATATCTTCAAGGTACTTCATGCTATGACTTGCATCTCTACAAGTCATCAGTGACTTCTCTTGTCTCTTACACAGATGCTAATTAAGGTGGGCATCCTAACACTCATCGTTCTACTTCAGGTTACTGTGTTTTTCTTGGTGATAATTTGATCTTCTAATCGTCCAAACGACAACCTACTTTGTCAAAGTCTAGTGCAGAGGCGGAGTATCGTGGGGTTGCCAATGTGGTCTCTGAGTTGTGTTGGATTCGCAATTTATTGCTTGAGTTGCATTGTTCGCTCTCGAAAGCGACTATTGTGTATTGTGATAATGTCAGTGCTATTTATTTATCCAGTAATCCAGGTCATCATCAACGGACTAAACACATTGAAATGGAAATTCACTTTGTCTGTGAGAAGGTTAAAAGGGGTGAAGTGTGCGTTTTTCATGTTCCTTCTCGCAACCAAATTGTCGACATCTTTACGAAACGTCTCCCTCAGGTTTTGTTTGATGATTTTCGGGACAGTCTCAACATTCGTAAACCTCCTGTTTTAACTGCAGGGGTATGATAGAATATGTGAGAATATATTCTTGTTATGTAAATAATTAGGGTAGAATTATTTTATTCTATTGTATATTTGCAATTCCCTATTTTAACCTAATACGGGTTGTATATATTGTAAATTATATGTCAATAATAATTTACGGCAAATCATTATTTCAATCGCAACATCATCATCACGCCATCATCAACATCACCGCAACACTCATCACCATCATCGCAGCATGCATAAAACAGAGGAGAACAGAGCAGGCTTGGAGTAGACGCTCCGCCGCTCGGAGCGCACGCATAAGACCTTACGGCATTTTAACTTAATTCTTGGCTTCGTCATGGAGCGGACGCTCCACCGTTAAGAGAGGATGCCTCAATACTCACGACATTTGGATGGAATTTCAGCCTTGCTTCGAAGCGGACGCTTCAATGGATAAACGACTCAAAAACCCACTAATCACCGCCACGCTTCCCGGCGGCGACATGAGCAAGTTGGATGGTTTGTTGCTTTGCTGAAAGAACCCACGCCGAAAGGGAGTTAATTAGTAAAATAATCAAGAAATATTCACATAGAAATAATAAGAATTGCCGACATAGTTGAGAATCAGTCTTCCTTTCTCACAAATTCTTGAGTCGAAGGGCCTTGGTAACAGTATCCATCTGAGTTCCTCTCAGATAATCAAGCTGAGCTGCTAAAATTATGGATTTCTCGCCTCCACTACAAGGATAAAAAGTAAAGAGTAGGGTGATAAAGGTTAGGATAAGGGATGAGTTAAAACGTCTAACAGCTACCTATTTTTGCCTCCATTGCATATAATAAATGCATGCCGATGAGATAGGTCCTGTCATACAACCACTCTCTCAYGGGCAACCAGTTTAGTAGAGCAGAGATCGGCTCCTGAGCCGGCTCAAAAAACATCTCCCTTTTCTCAAACCACTAGATGACAATTTCCTCATCTTGAGTCAATGTAAGGTTGAACTCCTTGTCTACCCACTCGGGGACTTCGGTACTAAACTTTCCCATGATATTGACATTCGGCCTATCAAGGCCAGCTACATAGAAAAACTCTGACATCCAGTCCATTCGCTTGACGGCTTTATTTAAAGTTGTCATATAGCCAGGCTTGGACGAGATGTTGAACAATCCGAACTAACACTCGAGGAGTAGGCGAAAGAGTTAAATTTCAACGACTAGCCATTCATTCAACAAACAGTCACGTATCCCAAGATATGGCACCAAGAGTTTGGGTTTAATTGACACATATCAATGTCATAACCCTCGCATAAATCAAAAAAGAATCCAAGAGGTGGGAACCTAAATCCCATGTCTATAACCTCCTTACACACTGGTATACTCCCTTCAGGTGCATCGATAATGGTTTGGCCTGGCTCCGGCACCAGCATGGTGATGCTACCTCTCTTCAGATTTAACACCTGAGAATAATTCTCAACATTGTCAGAATAGCCTAGTATTTCCAACCCTTCCGGCTTCACCTTCACACTAAAAGGAGTGGGTAGGCATTCTGCATGTCTAGGTCTCGTTCTCCCGGACGATTCTGCCTCGTCTCTATCTACATCATAGTAACCACTGACTACAACGAACTTCTCTAAATCTGAATCATCATCCTCATCATTAACAATCCTAATCTCTGTAGCACGTTCCCTACGGACGCTGGTTACTTCATCACTCTCCTGGTCAACCCCTCCCCCAATGGGTTGCTTGCCCCGAATGTAAAAGGTCGCATCTCCGATTTGAAAAGAATCCTCCTCGGTGTTGCAAGAAATCACCTTGAAGTTTCCAAAAATCTTTTTAGGAAAGTCTTCAAAAACGTTTACTTGTTCGACAAGGTGATCAGAGTTGTGAGAACAGTAGAACTGTTCTTCTAACTGGTAGTGTTGAAGCCAACTAACCAACTGGTCTAGTTGTCCTCAACTCTACAAGAAAAGTCACATAATTTGTCTATCAATAATACAAGCAATCAACCACACTTATGCATTTATACAATATAAAG
>SNQN01002396.1:60623-71492 GCA_008642245.1 Bassia scoparia | reverse complement strand
CTTGTCGTTATTTACAAAGATCATTGTATATATTCGTTATGAGATTTTTTTATTTTTAAAAAGTCACTTAGAGAGAGAGAGTTCTGGTTCATGTTGTTAATTACAACATAGACTAATAGCATCTCACGTTCACAAAACGAGTGTGCCACGTTACACAACTTGCATATATATATATATAGTAAATTTATGCTTAAGCTGTGTGTGTGTCACGTTTAACAAGCATCTTTGACTAATTTCAATGGGAGCTGAGTCTGAGGATTGTAGCAGTGTAGTCATTACTATGTGCTGCCTTATATATTGGTAATTAAGTAGTACAGCCATAGCCTATTAGCCTACCTCAATCAATATCGCGTCGTACGACGATCAACATACTCGCAAAACAATTGTATTTGGATCGGATCGGATCGGATAGGAGACAACAGGTAACTAATTTTGTATATCTACCTTGCAGTGAAAAAATAATGTTGAATATAATGAGTTTTAGGGTTGCATACAATTCTGAATCTTTTGATATACATAAAAAAAGCACAATAGATAAATAAAAACTTTTTATATAACTAGCTTGTTATTTATTTCATCTGTCAAATAAAAAATATCAGTCTTCAACACACCTCTTCTCCCCACCCCCTAACGTCCCTAATGAATCGAGGGTCTAGAGCTAAGAAGAGATGTTCAAATAATAATGCTCAAATTAGCGACTATATAATAATTAACGGAAATGAATGCATAATTTTATGATGTTGTTTAAAATATAATATATTATATGACAGTCGCAATGATTGGAATAAGACTTTTGTTGAGATGAACTACTAACATGGTAAAGAACAAGCGTAACACAGAGATCACGAGTTCCATCTTTCCTCCTCTCTCTTCTACGGAGTAAGTGGAATAATTTTGCGTTGCGAATGAGAGCATACATAACCTAAATGACGTAAGATTTTATGGTTGTCATATTTCAAAGGAAAATTTCTCATAAAACTAACCATTTTTTTGTGAAAGTTAGAAATAACTACCCGAATTTTTTTAAATTAAAAATAACTATTCACTATTTTGATAAAGTTTGTAATTCTCTACCCAAAATCGTGTTCCGAAAAAAAAAATTCCGACGTGTGGGCCAAACCTCCTATTATTTCACCCTTCATCTAAATCATTAATCTACACCCCTTTATTCGATGGCTATAGTGTCCACACAACTTCTGGGTTGTCTGAATCAGGTGTAGCGCCACAAGCCATCTTCTTAGATGATTGCTTCCTTGAGGTGTTGGTAGCCACGATTTACAGTGGAGGCACGAACCAACTACAACAGATGAACTCGCCATTAATGGCGAACCAAGGTCTGCAATCACTATTTGAGACCTTCGCCCAGGTTTGCAGCACCCTAGATGCATGTTTGAAAATTTCAGATCTGGGTTGCATTCTTCATTCTCACGTGAAATTGCAGCCTCTAGCTAGCACTCTGTTGCTTGGATACTAGTGTTAGAAGTGGGAGTTGTGATATTTTTTTCCTTAGCCATTGAATTTACTAGCAATTGAAGAACCACAATGGTAGAAATGAATGTAGGGATGAAAAAGAGATGAAAATCAAAGAATTTTGCCAAAAAAAATAAAAAAAATAAAAAGGGAAAGCAGAGAAGAAATTGCAGATAGAAGGATAAGCAAAATGAAGAAGTGTCGGGGTTATAAGGGAATTTTGGAGGAAATGAAGAAGAATGGGCCTTACACGTCGAAAAAATTGGAAAATTGGTCCGGAGTATGGAAATAAGTAGGAAATCACAAACTTTATTAAAATATGGTAGTTATTTTTAATTTAAAAAATCCAGTAGTTATTTTTCTAAACTTCCACAAAAAAGGGTAGTTTGTTGGACAAATTACCTTTTCAAATGATGACTTAAAAAAAAAAAAAATTCTGGATGCATTGAACATATAATAAACCTTGTTTTTATTATGCTTCATCTACATATACTATACTAATTAATTACAAAAAAAGTGAATTACATATTTTGTATCCACAATAAAAATATCTCTCGATTGTATTTATTCAATGTAGATAGGTTGTTTGTTAAATAGAGTGTTAAAACTTAAGAGTTCTCAAATTATAGTGTACTCTGTACCTCATTTAGTTACATCAATAACCTAAATTTTAAAACAGAAGGTATGGCATCGAATGTACAATAAATTATTGTACACAAACATATAGTTACCCTTTATATTATATAGTGACCCTTATATAATATAGTCACTTATTCTCAATTTACATCAATATAGTGATAAATAATAAGGGTCACTATATTAATAAAAAAAGTTACTCTATTAACCAAAATGGTCACTATAATCTATGTACAGGTAAATTTATTGTAAATCCGATTACCTAATACTTTGTCATTTTCAAAATCTTGCCTCTATTTTTTTACTTTAGTAATAAACATGTAATAAAATTATAAAAATTAAACATTTTACTACTTTCTTATGCGTACAATTCTTGGTCAACACTTATGTGACAAGGGGACAGCTCATCCGCTCTATTTTTTCAATACATCGGCAGTTCTATAATTTTTATGTGACCAGAAAGAGTAGAGGTTTAGTGCCGAAATCATTCTTGCCGTTAACGGGCTCTTCTTGCAAGTCCTCTGTCTTTAGTGATTGTATATCGAATGATCTACTACTTATTTTATATATTTTTTTTGGGAAAGAATAGTTGACCAAATTTTGTCAACGAACCTTCAAATAATGGCGTTAATGGAAGGCAAACAACCGCAATTTTATAAATCCACCTTTGTAAGTTGGCGAATGTAGCCGCTCTGCAGAAGAATCAGGCTGATGAACTACATTGTTTCCTCTTTTTTCAAGCCATGTACACTCGTATCCTCTGGTTAGTCCCCCCTTTTTTTTTGCCGATATCATCAACTTAATCCTCTTTAGTGCGTAGTAAAATTAATTACTAGGTTTGAATTTGATACTTTGATGGTACAATATACTATTGGAAGACTACTACTACTGATGATACTCCTACTGATGTATCTACTACTGATGTACAAACAATTTTGTTAGCTAAGCTTCATTGTAATAAGGCTGTATTCAGTTAGTTATGGTTGTTATAACAACTAATCAGTTAGTTAGTTAGCTAGGTTATACTAGCTTAACTATAGTCAGCCTTCTCTTATATATACTCTAGCTTGTATACAAGTTTAAGCTGAAATCAATGAATATATTCAATCTTAATACAATGCTACTTCCTCTCCTGATTACTTGTTTTCATCTTCTCAACATGGTATCAGAGCAGAGCAAATTTTTCTGAAAATTTTCCCAAATTCCGTTGAATCTTCAATCATCTGGTTGAAGATCAACTCCAATCCTAAGCTGCGAATTCGTCTCAAAAACTTCGCAATTCTTTCAATTCTAATCCTAAATCCTTAATCAACACTTTAATTGTGATTTCTTCATCATTCAATCAATTCTATCGTCTCATTCAATCACTCACACCATACTCTTTTTTCGTTGCTTGCTTTACATACATTGCGATTGCTTTCCTTGCAATTCGATTTCAATTCCTATCCAAATCTTTCAATTACCTAAACAAAAATTGCCAGAATCAAGAGAATCCAAATGCAAACCAAAACACTTTGCTGCTAATCAAAATCCAACTTCAATTTACTATATTCATCCTTCTGTAAAATCAGTACCTCACTTGCTTCTCAAATCTTTGATGGAAAGAATTATGGTGAATGGCGCATTGCAATCATGTTGTCTCTCTCTCCAAGGAACAAATTAGGGTTTCTGGATGGCTCCATTCCAAAACCAGCAATTACACATGATGATTATGCACATGAAGAAGTGCAATGACTTGATTAAGTCAAGCTGTTGAAATCTGTCAAGCAACAATATACAGGAGCAATCATATATTCCTACTGCAGAAGAAATTTGGAAAGACCTCGAGGAAAGATATTCAGAAAGTTCAGGTCCACAGTTGTCTCACTGCATCAAAGTCTTAATGATTTAACTCAGGTGAGGATGATGTTTCTGATTCTATTCATAGAATGAAAGCTTATTGGGATGAGATATCTGCTATGAAGAAGGTTCTGTGGTGTGTATGTAATAACTGCACTTGTAATCTTGCACAAGAATATCATAAAGAAATTCAAGAATTCAGGCTTATTCAGTTTCTCATGAATTGAACCCTAAGTATCACCAGTTCAGGAACCAATAATAATTGATGGCAACCTCTACCAACTTGTGGCTATGGCATATAAGCTTCTCATGCAGGAAGAAAGTCAGAAAAGTTACTGGGTTTAATGAAGGATCAAGCAAATTCTAGCATGGCATTTTTATGCAAAATCCAAAAGAAATGAAGCTGGTTATAGTTACAAATACACTGCTCCTAATCAAGTCTCAAGAGTGTCTATTCAAGCTCCTGAGGTAATAAGGTGATGTTGAGGAAAGAGACCAGCACCCTCTTATTTTTTGATCATTTGCAAGATTCCTGGTCAGCATTGACAGTGTTTCAAAAATTCATGGGTATCCACCCAACTCAAAACAAGTTCAGAGGTGCAAAGGCAGAAGGGTAGCTGCAGTGGCTCATACTGAAACTGATGAACAAACTGAGATTCTGATCAAGTTACTCACATTTCAATGGAGCAATATCAAAAGGTTATGGAATATATCAATTCAGGATAAGGCAAAATCAAGGTTCCAACTTCCAGCACTGCAAATATGGCAGCAATATTGAAACTTCTGCTCACAATCAGGTACTGTGTCTAATTACAAGTTGATACTACTTGGATAGTAGATAGTGGTGCAAACTGATCATTTCTGTTCCAATTTGCCTTATTTGATTCTTATGAGAAGTATTTGAAAACAGCTAATACATTACAGTAGCTGATGGTAAGAAGGTGTTGTGAGCATATTGGGATCTGTGATCATATAATGATGGTATCACCCTAAAATCTGTCTTCATGTACCTGATTTCAAATATATTGATTTCTACAAGCAAATTATGTAGAGACTTGAACTGTGATCTTGTTTTTAATCAAATGCCTGTGTGCTTCAGGACCATCTTTGACAAGATCAGTGTTCTTTGTAAAATAGAGTCTGGTCTATATCTGTTCCAGAACTATTAACCAATTCCAATCCAAAAAGCTGCATGTTAGCCTCCCTGAAATGATAGCAAGCTCTGGCATCTCAGATTTGGCCATCTCCCCCTTCAATAAACTTCACTATGTTGTTCCTAGTATTCAGGTAGTAATTAAGCTGATTGCATATGCCAAATTCTCCTTAAGCTTTAAACTAAGTAGATTGAAATTTCCTGTTAAAATCTAGTTTATACAAATTCTTTGATCTTATCATGTAGACATTTGATTGGGTGAAATATCAAATGTAATACTTTATCAATGTGCTGTTTCATGGATTTTCTTACCATGTTGATGATTTTTACAGCATGTATGGGTTTCTTTCATGAATCAATAAAAGTTGATGCATGATTTACATTGAGCATTTCTTACCATTCATTGAAGACTCAATTCAATATCAAAGTCAAATCCATAGAACTGAATAATGCTAAGGATACAAGGGGAGATTTCTTGATTTTTAAAGCAAAGGAATTTCACAAACAAAGATTGTGTACACCCCAACCAATAATGGATTGTGGAAAGAAAAGACAGACACCTTCTTGATACCTCTAGAGCCTTATCTTTCAATCCAAAGTTCCATTGCAGTATTTGGAGAGTGTCTTTTAACTGCGCTTCTATCTAATAAACAAAGAATGCCATTATAAGTAATATTCATACCCAAATCCTTATGAGAACTATTTGGTCTAAGCCAGTTGTTTGATCACCTCAGGGTCTTTGGCTGTTTATTTGATGTTTCTTACACTCAAAGCTCATAGACACAAATTCAACCAAAAGCCTCTCCTGTCTTCTCTAGGTTACTCATCCTGGCCAAAAGGTTACAAAGTTCTAAATCTTGAAACAAAAGAGTCATATTCCGAGTATATTGTGTTTATGAAACATTGTCCATATCATTTTCAATCTGATGCCAGAGCAGTTGGGCTGATCCCATTTTCTTACCAACAGAAACAACTAAACTTGCTTTTGACAAACAAATTTTTTCCTATTCCTTCTATCACAACTAGCCACTTACTGCTTCTCAAATATTTCATCCAAAAACACCTAATCTACAAATCCTATTCACAATCTCTTCCTAATTCTCCAAATCATGGTCTTGATACAAATTACTCTTACCAATCCACACAAATTCTAGTACTACAATGTGAAACATACTTCAATGTCAGGTACAATCCACAAGAGCACAAAACTCTACTTATTTGCGTATGAAGATTATGTTGCAATATTTAGTGTCTACGATTGTTAATCTTTTTCATATTTATCATCCATGTACAACAGCCAATCATTATCACAGTTCAATCCTACATTGAGTCCTATAGTATTGAAGCATCTCAATATCCTGAATGGAATATGCAATGAGACAGAACTTAAGCTTTACAGAAAATGGTACTTGGTTACTACTGATTTCCTTGCAGAAAAGAAAGCAATAGGTGCAAAATGATCTATATAGAGGTCAAGCTCAGGCTGATGGACACTATGATAAGGTTGATAGCTCGTTTGGTGCTTCAAGGTTTTACTCAAAATATCTGTGTTAGATTCATGACATAGGAAACTTTCTTCCTGTAGTCAAGATGACAACCATGAAGATGCCTTCTGGTGATGTTAGCAACTAGCAGACATTGGAAATTCTCAGCTGACATTAATAATGCTTCTGCATGAGTGATTTACAAAGAAGGGTTATATGAAGATGCCACAGGGATTCTAATCCAGACAAGAAAGTTTGCAAGTTTGCAGAAATCTATCTATGGTCTTAAACAAGCAAGCAGACAATGGTTCTCATTAATAATGAGTGATATCTTTGGGATTTGTTCGTCCAAAAATGATTTACTCAATGTTCATCAAGAGAAGTACCTAGAGGCAGATGTCATATTTAGCAAGCTATGTTGATGATATCATTGTGACAGTGATGATTTCAGAAATTTGTAGTCTCAAAGCACATGCTATGATACCTTCAGCATCAAAGACTTGGGTATTTATTCACTATTTCTGGGAATGTGAGTGTGTTCATTAGCTATAGTCTAGAGCTAGACATAGGCTGTGCCGGCACAAGGGCTTAGCACGATGGCCCCAACACAAGTTTTGCGACAGCCCGCACATGGACATGGTCTTTAGAGAAAAATATTATAAAAAATGCAAAAAATTATAAGTAAGCACTGAGATTGATGACACGGGATTAAGCTGACATGGACTTTTTTTAGAAATTGGTTACGATCCGGATACGACTAACGGACTAAGAGGTCGTATAATGCTCAAGTGTTGCTCATCATCATTAGTAATTAACTCTATGTTAACCATTATTTTGGAAATTATAATTAAGAAGTTGATAATTGAAATTTGTATTAAGCCTATTAACCATATGCATTATATAGCCTTCTAGCTTTTTCAAAGAACAACATGAGTATTAACTTAAAATCTAAGGATTGCACCGGAGTTTATATGATAATAATTGATACCAAGATAAATATTGATATAGTATTTTCAATTCTTCAAAGAGTTCAAGAGATGAATTTATATCATGATCTTAATTTACAGGCGAAACATCTAAAGAGAAGCCTAGTTGGTAGTAAACATCAACGAGTCATGTAAGAAATTGTCACTGAAACAACCATCCATCTTTAGAGTTCGAAACACTTGCGACGACCAATGAAAAATGCTGCGTACACTCCTTGTCATGTCTCAATCGGTCCATTTCACCACAAGATGACAATGATAGTTTATGGAGGAGCATAAGTTGGTGTATACAAGGACTTGATTCTTCGTCGTCGTAAATGGCCAAGTGAAAGCCTATGAAGATGCAAAGTCATTATTAAAACTCGGTAAGAGAACCCGATACATGGATGGAGGACATATGTTGGAAAGAACAAGAGCACTCGAAAAGCCACAAAGATGATGTCAAGGGAAGAAGCCTCTAATATATTGAAGAGACTAGCTCATTGAGAGTGGAGTAGTGCCAATATCTGAGAAGAGAAATGATGCGAGGAGATGGGAGGCCTATGTAGGAGTGGTAAAAGGACTGAGAAGATGAAGCGCGCAAAAGCATAGCTGAAGAAAACTAAGTGAACATGGAGAGGTTCTCAAATGCTACTCATAGATGGCTGTTTTATAGTTGTAGTTTCTGTAGGAAGATCTCGAAGCTGTCGTACATGGAAGGGCACAACGACATCGAATGTGGGGAATCAACGAAAGCTAGGTGGCACGTTTAATGGAATGTATTCATTCATTGAGATAGTGTATGAAGAATTGGACCAGCAAAAGACTTTATATTTCAAAGTACAAGAACATCCTTCGAAGTCAGAGAGACCTTCACGTTACTAGAGAATCAACTTCCTTATGTTGTACTCGAGATTATTTGATTCACATTTCCTCGTGCTCACTGACATGTTTTGGACAACGACCCAATGTTCATGAGATTGTTTATGTGCCTAAGAACGTCGATTTCGTAACAAACAAATTTCTTAACAAAACAGGACGTCCGAAACAGAATCGAAAACCCCGAATGACAGCCCATTTGTTAGTTTTCTGAGGATGTGCTGCGACCACTTCCTACGAGGAAAAAACGTCTCAGGTGAACCACGCGAATAGCAAAGCAAACTGGAAGCGAAAAGTAGTAATTCGACACAAAGTAATATCACAAGATTTTCAGCACTATGAAGAACAGGAAATTCCTGCATATGCAACAGATGAAGATGATTCTTGTACAGACAACAGATAATTTCTTCTTACGTGCCAATTCGGAACGAAGATGACATAGATCACATAGGAGAGTTTCCATGCCTGCTGTGCAATAACATGGTATAACACCACACGACATCCGAGTTCCTAGTGTAACCAAGCTTCAAAGCAGAGTTCTATTTGAGAAGACTTGCGTAAGAGCTAAGACTCCGCTGCTAGACATAACAATTCGACAGCAGAAGGGGGGTCTTAAGGATGCCGCCCTCTGACATGTGGACATCACAAAAACTTTTTTTCAGGAACCGTCATTGCACATGAGCTATACAATCACACAGCTAACAGCAAAACAGGTCTGTTAGCGACTACATGTTTTCAATTGACGATTTGATCACGTCCAAAGACGACGTTGCTCTTCTGTGAAGAGCGGATCATACAGTAAACTGTTGGAGTCGGATCAAGTGTGGGCGGATTGTTCAACTCGGTCACCAGGCATATACTGGTCGGACCTATTCGTCGTATATTCAGAACATTTGCAGGCACTGAACAGCTTCGTAAGAAGTTATGAATGTGCAGTTGGTGAAGGCTCTTCAGCAAGAGTATTTCAGCCAACCTTGGGCAATTGTGTATTTTATAGCTTTTGTATCATACAAACTACTGTTCGCTTATATCTAAAGCAGTCAACAGTCTACAATCTGGAAACTAAGCTTAGTTAATAGCTGTTCATCACTATGTATACACACCAACATGGTGAGATATTGTGTGTCATGCTTTTGTACAAGTATTGATCTAATTGAAAAGCTCAATGAAACTATAATATCTATTCGTGATTTTAATTTTATACTCATTATGACAATACAAATGTATACATTTATAAATAAATAAAATAAAATGTGATAGGATATTTCCAACTAAGCATGCAAGACTTGTGGTGCTTCATGTGCACTCATGCCTGGATTAAAGTTTGAATTCGTTTATGTCTATATATATCTATTTTCTTAATAATATCTGTTTATAACTATATTGGCGAATGTAGCCGCTCTGCAGAAGAATCAGCTGATGAACTACTTGTTCCTCTTTTTCAAGCCATGTACACTCGTTATCCTTCTGGTTAGTCCCTTTTTTTTTTGCTGATATCATCAACTTAAATCCTCTTTAGTGCGTAGTAAATTAAAGTTTACTAGGTTTGAATTTGATACTTTGATGGTACATATACATTAGCTATAGTCTAGAGCTAGACATAGGCTGTGTCGGCACAAGGGCTAGCACGATGGCCCCAACACAAGTTTGGCGACAGCCCGCACATGGGCATGGTCTTTTAGAGAGAAATATATAAAATA
This sequence comes from Bassia scoparia, assembly GCA_008642245.1. Classification (NCBI taxonomy): domain Eukaryota; kingdom Viridiplantae; phylum Streptophyta; class Magnoliopsida; order Caryophyllales; family Amaranthaceae; genus Bassia; species Bassia scoparia. The sequence goes on along the minus strand of SNQN01002396.1, from coordinate 61,366 downwards.
CAAAAAATTATAAGTAAAGCACATGAGATCGAATGACACGTGGATTGAGCTGACATAGACTTTTTTTTAGAAATTTGGTACGATCCGAATAAGACTAACGGACTAAGAGGTCGATAATTGCTCACGTGTTGCTCATCATCATTAGTAATTAACTCTATTAACCATTATTGGAAATTATAATTAAGAAGTTGATAATTGAAAATTTGTATTAAGCTATTAACCATATAGCATTATATCTGTCTCTTATACACATCTAGATGTGTATAAGAGACAGCTTATAAGGTAATTAAATTTTCAGCAAATTTTTACTTTATATGTCCTGCGCTAAAATTGTAAAAATTAAACATTTTATATCCTTTTTTATGCTACAATTCTTGGTCAACACTTATGTAGACAAGGGGACAGCTCATTTCCGCTCTATTTTTTCAAATACATCGCGCAGTTCTATAATTTTTATGTGACAGAAAGAGTAGAGGTGTTTAGTGCCGAAATCACTTGCCGTTAACGGGCTCTTCCTTGCAAAGTCCTTTGTCTTTAGTGATTGTATATCGAATGATCTACTACTTATTTATATATATTTTTTTTGGGAAAGAATAGTTGACCAAATTTTGGTCAACGAACCTTCAAATAATGGACGTTAATGGAAAAGCAAACAACCGCAATTTTATGAATCCCACCTTTGAAGTTGGCGAATGTAGCCGCTCTGCAGAAGAATCAGCTGATGAACTACTTGTTCCTCTTTT